>JALIZH010014936.1:0-44370 GCA_030522465.1 Rhipicephalus appendiculatus
AGACTGAACAAAGCTGGAGAAACCGTGGTAATAATACTTTATCTGACAATATGCGTGCTTAAACGACCACTACGGTATTTGTTTTATTATTAAACAAAAATTGATGAAGTCTGCAAAAAGAGCGCGCGGTTTCAGTTTGCGACTTTCACCGGCACTACAGTCGTCATCGCCTCCACCAACCAGTGTTGTGGGCATTCATCCCACCAATGGAAGAGGACCGAATGCAGATCGCAAAATTCTGTTTTAAGAATTTCTACTCACTTTCCAGAGAAACCGCTGCAAGGTTCGGCACTTCAGACGGTACGCTTTTTTATTGCGATACAAAACATAAAAGTGATGAACGACGGTAGACAGTCCCTTTAAATTCAGTGAAAACAGCTCTCAGTGGCACAAAATAAACTTCCATGAATAAACCAATAAGCAGAGATACCGTGGGCACAGCTAATATGCAGCCATCTTTGACAAGAGAAGCTAACAAGGAAGGAGACATGATAAGAAAGAAGTCCCACACTCCCTTGACAGTTGTCTTTGCCTTATGGAACTGTAATGTTATGCTTCCTTGTTAAGAGGGTAAAGATAGATGTGGCTTTGTTGGTAAGTGGGGAGCTGCTTTTTGAGAACCACTAATTTTTCAAGTTATGTGAATTCGCAAAAAAAAAAAATCTGAAAGTGCACGGTAAACCATTCATGTGTGTCAGTTTGTGAACTATTAAGGGAGCATATGCGGAATCGGCAAGAGACAGGCAGGCACACTCTTGTGACGGAACATCACAAACGAGAAGGTCAAAAGACGAAGCAACACTGTAGTCAAAAGTCACAGGTTCTCAATCAAGAAACAAACTGAACAACACAAGTGACATTCCCATCTGTTGGTGTGATAGTGAGTACAAGAGAAACACAACAAAAAAAACACTTGGGGAAAAAAATTTCAAGACAACAAAGGAGCAAGCATTTGCAGCTACAAATGTTATTGGTTCTGCGCATCTGCTCTAGACTTGCAGATGGCAGTTGTAGGTGGAAAAAAGTACAGTAGTGATTGAAGTGGTGCCATTCGTGAAATGATGAAAGTTATTGGGCTGAACTGAACCAGATGAAGTATCCCATGTCTGTGGAGGTGCATCACCCATCTTGAGGTTAAATGCATCATCTAATCTCATGATGGTGCATTTAAGTTAGCACATTTTGCGTTGGGCCACTTTTAAAGTCTCATGACCAAAGGAAAGCTTGTCCTTAGACAAGCTTTTTATTAGTTATGAGAATGCACCTGTAACTTTGTTTCTGCAGTTCGTGGTCGGTAAAGGTGCACCTCTAACCACGAACAGTAGAAACAAAGTTGCAGGTGCATTCAGATCACCGATAAACACGTCCTTTCATGAAACACGTCCTTTCATGAATGAAAGCAGTCTCGCTTTGTCTCAAAACATTTCGCTTGTCTTTATCTCTTCACCATGCAGACGTATCCTTGTCACGGTATGTCCACACGCTAGCAATGCGGCGTAACCAGCAGTTGCAATTATTTTAGGTTACCAGCTGGCATCTAAGGAGCCTGCTCAGTTCTTTTTTTAATAGAAGCATGGATACTTTCATTACTTTGAGTGCACGTGCCCTAGATCTTTAGCATTACTATTTTGAAACTCACACAGGCACGGGCAGGATAGCTATTGCCGGTGAAACACGAACACTTCTGATGGCAATCAGGGTCGCGGCCCGGACCGGATTTCTTGATCGCCATCTACAATCATTGCTGTTACTCAGTACGAACTAATCCGGGTCGAGTTTGGCGCAGAAGTCATTCAAATATCGCGATCTGGAAGCCAGATCTCTATGCGCAGATCGCGATTATAAGTGACCATGAAGCAGCACCTGATCCAGATCGAGCGCAATAAAAATTGCCGGTGTGACACCGGCACAACGACACGCAAAGTGCTTTCGTTCATGCCAATTTGCTGAAACGTGCAATACATCGGCCCTACACTGATAATCGGTGCGACATAATGGCAAGAAAACGCATCAGGTGCCGTGTTTGGAAGCTCTCGAAGCTTTCGACGGAAGCAAAAACAAGCACGGACGGTAAGTGACAGCACGGCAGCGCTACATGGGATCTGGGATCATACACGCCTCGGCGGCAGACCACAGAGGCGCCGTCCGCCAGCAACGTCAACAAACTTCGCAGCGGGCGTACGCCAACCCCCAAACGACGACCAACAAGCTCGCCTAGGGATAAAAAGACCACGACACGTGTTCCTAGGCAGTACCCAAACATAGGGAGTTCTTCAAGGAGCAAGCGGGGCGAAAGCACCCCTGGGCCGCTATTTTGTAAGCGTTCTAGCATAGAACGGGGAGGAGGATATAACAAAAAAAAAAGGAAAGACATGCGTGATTGGTCGAGGCTATGAGGCTATTCCGACGGTCAAGACGTGCGAATAGCAACAAAATGTGCTTAGAACGGAGAGGAGGTTGTTATAACGGGCTCGGGCCTCGTTCGGCAGTGACTATTCTGACCCGGGGTGCTATTCTGGACTTCCGCCATTTTCTGTCGAATTTTACGTAGGCGTGACGTGTACACAATGGTGACGAAAACGCACGAACTGCTTGCGAAACGTGACGTAAGGGTGTCATGAAATACAAAGAAACGTGCAATTAGGTACCACTTTGTTTCTTTAATTGTAAACGCAACAACAATAAAATAAAACGAAAGTGAAGCGTGTGGCTTTAAAGTCGTGAATCAGACGATATCGTCTGCAATTTAGCGAAGCCATAGCAACTTTTTAGCCACTAAGCGAACCAGTCAAGCCAGCGTCGACATTGCGTGCATCGTTATTTTGTGGGGTGTTTGGTTTGTTGTGACTGAGCGCCGAACAGTGGGCCGCGATGTTAGATTTTATTACTGATCGTCCCCATAATTGGAGGGCGACTTGCTGCCGCTGGTACGACGGGAGCTGTGACAGACGCTGACAGAGCGCCTTTACCGACTGGGCCCCAGCAGAAGGCCGTCGCCGGAGAAGGAAAGTGGTGGCAGCGCGATCCCGAGGCGAGGAATCGCAGCGCAATCAGGTAAACTTGCGTTTCAATCGGGTGGTCTTGACGTTTCAACTATGCACGTGCTTATTGCATGAGAACAGGCGGAGATGCGTTTGATTTGGCGACGCCGGCATCATTACAGTTGTGCACGTCGGCTCCGTGTTGGGCTGCGGCGGCCCCTTGTTCCCAAGGCGTGTGGCGTCCAAAGGCGCTGCCGATAGTGAAGATAAGGAGCTGCACAGCATTGCAAGTACTGATAATGCTCCTTCTGTCTTTTTTGTTGTGGCGGTGGTTCAGTGCCCAGTTTATTTGAAGTAATGTGCCAACTAGCCCTACAGCGAGTCGTGCTATTTATGTCTACGATGCGGGAACCATGATCCTGAACTGTCGTGATCATTGAGATGGTGTTATATGTTTTGATAAGTGCCAACTAGCCCTACAGCGAATCGTGCTATTTATGTCTACGATGCGGGAACCTATGATCCTGAACTGTCGTGATCATTGAGATGGTGTTATATGTTTTGATAAGGATGCTTACGGACTACTGCAAAATAAATTACAATCGTGTAAATACACAGACGTACGTGCAATAAGAGCTAAGTTTCAGGACCTCATGTAATGCACGATCAATTCAATCTGAAAGATATGGTCTTGAGGCGAATCTTGCTTACAACACACAAATAAGAAGTGTATAAACGGCCTCAGATAAAGAAAAGGGATTGCATTTTAAGCAGTTGATGTTACTTTGCACTGGTAGCACTAAGAAATGTACAAACTGCATGCAAAGAAAGGTCTTTTTTGTACATGTACTTCTTTCAAAACTGGCTGGCACAATATTAGACGCATCCTGTGTTGTTGGCAGCAGTGAATAATGAGACAATGATGTAAACAATGAGACAACTTGACGGCTTTTTATTATTGCAAGGACGGACCATAACATTGCTGTTCAAGAGCTATAAAAAATCAAGGCGATTTCGTCAAAGCACTTGGAAAATCATTACAGAAGAAAGTAAATTGCCTCGCAGCATACTCTAAAATACTACACATTACTCTTGCATGTAAACTTTTTTAGTGCACAAGAGAAACCAGCACTCTGTCCGCGTCACCCCTTTCTGTACTGGTTCGTTTTGTGCACTCTAAATATTTACATAGATTTCCAACAGGAGCAAGCTTGTGCTCTTGCATGTTGGAGTGGCTACTAAATGAATAGAGCTTTTGTGCAGCACCTGTAAGATTCGTACAGCCATCATATGTAGTGGAAAGTCTTTCACTGGGTTCGCATAGTGAATAAAGTGCTGAAAACAACGCTTTGGAATGAAGTTCGAGGTTGCATGCACCGGTATGAAATAACGTGGGCTTTTTCCAAAGTTACTATGGCCTCAAGAAACTAGTCCTACGATGATTCGCCAGAGATGAGCATGTCTTTGCTTAACTGCCTGGCACAATTAGCATGCTCTCAACGAAAGGACACAACGAAGCTTTTGTCAGAACAGAATTTCTGCAAGAAAACACGTAGATGTGATAGGTATCAGATGAAACACAAGGCAAGCGGCCACCTTGCCGTGAACAAGGAAGCAGCTTTTGTCAGTGTGAAATTCCTGCTGAACACAAGTACAGGTGATAGGCACAGGATCGAACACAATGCAAGTGGCTACTTTGCTTTGAGAAAAAAAAAGAGCTTCTTCTGTTTCATGTTTATGCGCAGATCTCGCAGGAATATAAGCCTGTCACATGCAAGGGTGCCCAGCTGTGAACCGCTGCAGAAGGTGGTCCCGCCTACTGTTGCCGGATCGTCGCTATTGCTGTAAAAGTCCGCATCTCCTCATTCAGGATCAGAGCCAGGGATGTTGTCTGACTCGGACAGCTGCTGCCGAACACCGAGGTTGTGAAGCACCGCGCAAACTGCGACGATCTTTGACGTGCAGAGTGGGCCACAGTAGTGCTCTGTACCTCTGCACACACTGAAAGCGGGCCGTGAGGACTCCAACGCACTGTTCCACGACGCATCACAGTGATCAGTGGGTGTGGTTGAATCGGGCAGGAGGGGATCCCGCAGGATGTACTCCAGGGTTGGGGACAAGCAGCCAAGGTTGCAGAGGTTATGCACCGAGTCCTGCACATGAAAGTGTTCTGATTAGCATAATATAAATATACACTTGAATATGTACCGTACCTCTCTCAATTTAAAAGGTACTGTGTCAGTGATATGTATTGCCTTTTCATTTTTCTGCAGCTACACGTATTCACAAAATTTCTTGTCTGGTTGGGTTAGCTAATTACAGCTTTCAAAGGCTCCAATGAAAAAAATGGGTTTATTTCCAAATGGTTTAGCATCAGCTCGATTCCTTCGTCAGGGGGAAGGACAATGAAGATGCTGAAGTGCAACCTTTAACTTTTTTCATAGACCAGGAGGGGCGAGTGACTTTGGTGAAGAAGGTGTAGTGCTTTCATTTGTAGAACTGATTTGTGGGGGGGGTGGCCGCAGGTGGGCAATGCACTCAAGGCTTGGTTTCCTTTTGTTTTGTTGTGGTTATGCTGTAAATATAAAGTGACAGCAAATTTCTTTTGCAATGGTTCGGATTGTTTTTTAGTTATTTTTATGAACTATGACTGAAGCACCTTTGAGTCAAGTCAGTTAATTCATTTTATTTCTGTACAGCACTAGGCTGTGCTTGCTTATTTGTATTTCTTTTTTCATAGAAGCTATCCTCTATATACATATGATTTGTTTCTGTGAATGCACATTTAAGGCAGTTCAATTTCATCCATTCTTTTAATCAACATAGCCTCTGAATGTAGCACTTCATTTCTGTATCGTGACATGTTTACTATTTATACTATTTCACCACTTTATAATAAAGGATCACACGATGTCGTCATGGAAGTTTCTTTCATGCTTGACTTTTCTATTGCACTAGCAGTCTTTCCCATGACCACAGAAAGACAAGTTGCAATTATACACTGAGAACGAGATGGATTATTGTGTGCTGCCTGGGCTCTCAGTGCGATTTGTTTTGTAAGATATGTGGCCGAGAGATTTTTTCAATCAAGGAAAGTCTGGCGCTACCAGAGAAGATAGTGTACAACTGGGGTATGCTGCCAGTACTAACATATGGGGCAGAAATTCAGAGGATAAAACAAACTTGAGAAGTTGGGAACCACGCAGCAAGTAATAAAAGAACCATGACTAATGCCTTTGCTACATTAAACACCATACACGCATTCTCAAGCTTGCATACCTATCAACTACCACGGCGTCCACTGCCTAAGCACCGGCTCAAAGCAGATGCCCTCCACGCAAAGATGTCATGTAGTACAAACTCAAGGTACCAGAGCAGTGATCCGCAACGCTGGTCAGATACCTGCAAAGTGTTGTGTGCAGTGGAAGAAAGTCGGCAACAGCAATACAGCCAGCCACACGCAGTACAACCGTAATTCAGTGGTGCAGCGAACTTATTTCTCTACATTTGATTTTGAAGCGCAGCTTCGACAGCTCTATCTCTCATTTCATACGTGGCAGTTACTGCTTGTCTGCATATCAATGTTTGTGAAATTGGGGCGCACCCAATACGTCTGGTTTCCTTTCATGGATTACATCTCTTCAATACAAGGCATGTACCGCGATCAAGTATGAAGCACGATGAACCTTGTTTTTTTACTGTGTGTGTCATCAAGTCACTTCTATCGAAGCTAAATAGAGACGTAAACTTTGTTTACCGCGAATACTGCGTTCTTTACTATCACTGAAGTTCGAGCCACGGAAAATGTCGTTAAAAAATGGGGCAGTGGCCAAAAGCTGTCTTTCAAGTTCCTCCTTCGCATTCTCTACTAACGGCATGCACAACTTTAAATAAGATGAAATTTGTCCTCACCACTATGACGTTGAGGGTGCAAAAGTCGTTTCTGGAAAAGTAGGCAGCCTTGAAACCTTGAATCCATGTGGAAGAAGCCTTCCTTCGCCGCGGCCGGCTCCTCCGCCCTGGCAGGGAAGGTGATCCACATAACACCGACGCGCTCGACGATCGCTTCCCCGACAGCATTAATCGTGCGACTCGCACTGGACAGGCTCGTCGCCACGTCCTCGTCATTTGCGATCGCGCCGTGGTAAATGCCGGTGGCGATGAAGCGAAGGGCACAAAGCACTTGCAGATCAATGGTCGGGGCTGTTCTTCGTGCCCGTACGCCGCCTCTCCAGGTCCTGGCGAAGCTTCCGGCGCAGTCATCGCACCATGCTTGTCGTCAGCCGGCACCGCAGTCGAAATGATTCATCGGGCATTGCAAAAGTATCGCGCTTTTCGCGGAATTACTTTCGCTCCTGCACCTCCAACTACCGCACGACGAAGGACAGCGCCATTTTCTGCCGCATATGAAGCGTTCTCTTGCGGCGAGAACCACAACATCGAACAAGTCAAATGAAGTAACAAGCTTTTATTTTTACAAGAAAACTTTACATACACTATTTTGTGAGAATATTAACCGAAACATGTTAGCAAAGTAATTTACAGAATGACCTCTACTCATACGTATGGGAGGCGACACATCGAACGAGCAACCGCAAGCAACTCAATTTACAACAATATGGCGGCCAATTTGGGGCACTTCGTCGTTCTCACATTTTAAGCAGCAAATTTGGCGGGATGCAACGTCACGCAACGTCATTTTGACGCGACAAAGAGTGAGGCCCTGTGACGCAACGACCACCATGAGTTCAATGTCCAATCATGTTACAGACATGACGGTTCATCGTCAAGCGAGCAGTAGTTTCGACAAACCGCAACTTCATCGTACGCACAGCTTAGTACCACATTTCGGTTTCGTTATTCAGTCCAAACCTTTCTTTATACATGGCAGAGCACGGTGAACGGCTACTTCGGAAAAAAATAACTTTTTTTTCTCACGTTACGTCATCGCGAATTCCTGTGTCGTAACGCTATTACAGCGCCACAAGACGAACGACCTCGCGTGACCAATCAAATCAGGCTAATGGCGGAATTTGACAACATGGCGGAATTTGACAATGTCCAGAATAGCACCCCCGGTGAAAATAACGAAACGCTATTTTCACCCAACTTGGCTTGGATCTGTGAAACATTTGCGGCTTTTCGAGAACGATGGGTCAGGCAACCACATGCGATTTTTCGTTATGAAGGCTTATTTTTTTGCGTGTGTGTGATCAGCTGTACCCAAGTTTTACGTAATTTGTGCTGGAGGAGTGTTGATTGCGGTGTTCTTGTGGCGGGCGCGGACACTGTTATTGTGCCTATCGTTGCCCGCGTGCTTTATTAACGCGGATGGTGTTTGCAGTGCCTGAACTTGCGCTGTCACTACGTGCTTCAGCGTTATTTTGATCGTTGATCGTTGATATTTGGCGGGCGCGGACACAGTGGTTGTGCTTATCGTTGCCCGTGTGCTTTATTAACGCGGATGGTGTTTGCAGCGCCTGAACTTGCGCTGTCACTGCGTGCTTCAGCGTTATTTTGATCGTTGATATTTGTTTTTTTTTCGTGTGCGGTGTCACCGTTGTAGTAATCCTTTCGTTGTACTAATTTTACTGTGCGTGAAAGTATGTTTTTCACTGTGCTTGACCATATGATTCGGCAACCTGCTTTTCATTGTTTTGCCGCGTATTCGTCGTATGTATCAATGAATGAATGAATCGCATTTCAGCCACTTTATTGGTTTACGAGGCCGATTTTTTCTCTCGATTAAGCCATGCAAGCGTTACACGATTTAATTTCGATTGGGATCCTGATCGCGATTGCAAAATACAGAAGCGAGTCGTCCAAATCAAATCGAAAGTGCCGGTATGGCACTACTCAAGCCTCATACAGCCGCACGATCGATAGTTTTACTTAAAGAAATGTTCGACTCGTAGATATGTACGTGCGGTTCGCACCCTCCAGGTTCCCCTGCCCACAGATGCCTTTTGTTCGGCGTGAAATCGCACCCTTGTAAGCTATAAACAAGTTAGTATCAATCCCCTTGAGAGATTAAAAACCAGTTAGGTAATAATTATTTTTTTAGTGCTACAAGTGGAAAGCGCCCGTAAGAGAAAACTAATCGCCACGAGAATAACGAGGATGCATAGATGCGTGAGCGACAGGCGGTTTGCCAACATAAAGAAATCTGGGATTGGAAAGCAAACATGAATTGCCGGAGAAGAAAAAAAATTGTATCCTCGTGGGATGACAGTACTTGTTGGGCAAAAAAAGCATTTAAAAGGTGGCGACCTTATTAAACATTTAGATAATGCCATACAAGAGCATAATTGAACGTTTAGGACTTATTTGCAGTGCCTTACATGTATATCATTGACTATAAGTTAATTAATGGACAAAGTGGTCTAGCTTTCGTGTCATTGTGAGTGAACAAACGACAGTTAACTGGTTCTAACTGCATTTTACCATAATGCCTAATCAGCTCATTCTCCAAAGTAATATCTAATGCTGACCCAGGATTTTTTTCCATATAAGTCGACCTTTCCTTGTTAGCCAATTGAATGCTGTACGGTGGTCAGTTTCTTTTTATGAGCCAGATGTAATTGAACACTCGATGTTTCTTCTTCTTTAATGAAGTTGTTCTTTTTAGCGTTGTACGTGCAAGCCAAGTGTCCTATCTTAGAACAACTAAAGCATCTTGCCCTAATATGACAACACAAGGGTTGGTGCCCTTGGCCACATCTGCAGCATGTGGGCCTGCTTTATAGTCCACCTGCTGTCTTACGAGACAACGCAGCTTCCTGGCAAGACTTGTTCCTTTGTTTCCTGTTGGTGTCGAGGCAGACTGTGTGGAGCTGTATTCTACATACCTAAGTCCTTCACAAGTGACGATGCTCATTTTGCAAGTAGAGTTCCCTCATGGCTGGTTGTTCCTGACACCATGAAAGCATTGCTGCGGCGTGCCCTTTGGCAGCTTTCATGGCTTTGATGAAGGTGGAAGCTTTCTTCCATGTTTAATCATTGCCATCTTCAGTTTCCCAGCAACTAGCATCAGATGCTCCCACAGTGCACACACGACTAGTTGATAGCTATGTGCTTAATGCAAAATTGCCGTACATGCACTTTATTGCCAACAAATCTTGATTACCTTGTATACACTTATGGGTGCCATATTTATCTGTGACAGCACACTGTGCCTGGTCTGTGATGCTTCACGAGGAGCAACTTCAGCTGTTCACATTTTTCTTTCCGGGAGTATCAGCAAACGGCAAATTGCATAGCATCAGGTGGCACTGTTTTCCAAGCACTTTGATTAACTTACCACTGTTTTGCTTTTCAGTGAAAGTATTTACGCAAGCAAATGTATTGAAAAGTTCAAAAAAGATTTCCAGATTACTCTTTAATGCACAGTATTGATGGCTTTTGTACTTTCTCTGCATACGGAACAGTGACACTATTCCACTTGTCCGCATCCACTGTTGCTCGAAATCCCATCCTCCCCTCCACATCTTAAATACCAGGCGGATGACTGTTTTTTCAGCGGAAGTATGCCACAACAACAACAGTAAGGAAAAAGACACGCACTCCCGTGTCCTGTTCAATTTCAAAACTACTTAATGTTGCTGCCAGCATTCTAGGGAAGAGTGCCCGCCTAGTACGCAGCACACGTATCTGCCTTCTGATGAGTACCTGGAGAATCTTGGTGTTGCATGCCCGGTCCATTTCTACTTCGCCTTGCATGGGAGTACTTAGTATATGATATTAATGTCTAATAACAATCCACTTCTGAAAGCTGGATTGCCACATGCACTGACCTGCAAGTGAAAGATACGCTTTAATTTGATTGTGCTTCACATCACTGCAGGTAGCAGCCGAAGGTGCATTGTCATTTAATGTATGGCAGACGCTGCGTGTTCTCACAAATAGATTTATTGTTGTCCTCTCCAGGAAGAGTTCCCAGTGCACCTGAAAAGCACTGGGCTCAGTGAACCTCTTCATGGAAATATTTCTCAAAGTAAAGCTACTATTAACTGAGCAATGAGGTCCAGCTCTTTCCAAACCTGCCCATCCTCTACAGCTTGAAAAAATTGAGATCAAGACCACGGGTTGTGCTCTACACATTACCATATTGTTTTTCCGCATCACACTTTTCGTCTACATTAACGAACTTATTTGCCTATTTCTCATTTTCTGCCTTTTCAAGCGCTGAGTGCATTGTCTGGAATCACGTGTGCCTGGAGACCACCTACAAAGATACTTCTAACAGAACTTAGCTTGTATTAGCGCGGTACATATACGGAAGAAACACGACACAGACGTAAAGATAAAGGTGGGCGCTAACAGGCCTACCTTCAATATGTCTTATTCCATTGTTTGTCTACCATTCTGCCAAATTACGAATGCACCTTCACTCTTGCCTTCTTGCTGGATGAACTTGTAAAAATAATAAATTTTGTGTTTCATTCACAGTAAGTACAAAAAAAAGTTGGTTTCCTCCATCTCATACCTGTCAGCTTCAAAATAGGATGTGAGTCTTGTGTGCCTTAAAATAAAGCGATGTTCATACCCTGGTTTCCTCTGTGGCTTCGTTGATACCAAGGGTGCATGCATATTCCCTGTACTGCTCTAGCCATGTATGAAACACAGTAAAGAAAAACACGTTCTCTACGGTAAAGGCACATTCCAGCAGGGAGTAGAGGTTAGGTGACAAATTGCTGATAGGGTTCTTTTCAACAATGAACATAGCTATGTGGTTATGTCAGCAGAGAAGCAGATAAAACCAGAGACCAAGGTGAGAAGCAATATTGCATCCACGCCGTCCTCGATATAATTATTTCCTTTTGTTATGACTG
The DNA here is from genome assembly GCA_030522465.1 of Rhipicephalus appendiculatus. Taxonomy (NCBI): domain Eukaryota; kingdom Metazoa; phylum Arthropoda; class Arachnida; order Ixodida; family Ixodidae; genus Rhipicephalus; species Rhipicephalus appendiculatus. Next base: position 11,813 of record JALIZH010014936.1, read on the forward strand.
ATTTCTCCAGTAATTCTTTAGCATGTGTCTTTGCTAAGCAATCTTAAACACAATAGTGGCAAAACATTCTGTGGCAAGTTAGGGCTGTTCTTGCTGGGTCACACTTAGCAGATGTCTTAATTTGTAGGCTGCATTCGCATGGACTGGATTAAACTATACATTTCTTTATGAGAAAGAAATTGACTAGCACCATGAAGAAAAGATGGGGTGAAAATGACAGACACAACATTTATGTGTCTGTTGCCTTCTCTCTATTTCATCTACAGCGCTGTTTGATTCCTCCCTAGAAAAAGCCGCATTCAGTAGTACACCTGCAGTGTGTGCTACCATGCACATTCCAAACAAGTGCTCCACAAAAACTGTGGGAGTCATTCATTGCAGAGTCAAGTGTAGGAGCAGAAGCTCCAAATCTGGTATGAAAAATAAAATGAGTATACCACTCTTGCCAGAAAGTAAGGTTTCCAAATGCTACGTATTTGGTGAAAAACTTTAAATATACCTTTCTGAGATAACGGATTTGCAGGGAACTGCAGGATTAGTACTGTTTAATTAGTACTGCAGATGATTTTAAGTATGGTCACATATGCATAGTGTGCACATACATTTTCACTGCACAACAAGAGTTATTGCAATGAAGCCACAAAAGTTTTCTGTAAATATTAAATTGCAGCTTTATACCTAGACCAGTGGCGTAGCCAGGGGGTGGCACACCGAGCACGTGCCCCCCCCCCCCCCCCCCCCCCGAATTTTTTTTTCTCCATGGCATGCAGCGCGAAAAATGACCATTTCAGGGAGGTGCCCTCCCCGAAATCAAGGAGGTGCCCCCCCCCCCCCCCCCCCCGCCGAAAAAAACTTTCTGGCTACGCCCCTGACCTAGACAGATATGTTATGCAAGACGTACATTACACACTGCAAATGCAAGTTGTGCAAGGCATACAAGCGATACTTCGCTGCATAATATATATGTATAGCTGTAAAGCCCATGTGACAATTACAACTGTAGTTTAAGACGGCCGAGATCACTATATACGATTTTATTGTTGGTTTTGCCTGGGTGTGTAGAACTAGACCCACGAAAATGTGATCGGCGCAGGCCGCGCCGGAATGTTTGAGAAATTTAGATTGCTTCAGACCAGGTACTCAAACTGTCTGGCCTAGGGGAACCCCAACGACTTTTTGAGAGTGCCGCGCAACCCTTAACAATTTTTCTTGACCATGAAGACAATCGAAAGCGGGGCGGGGGGGGGGGGGGGCTGATATCACTGTTGATGTAGAACGCCCGATAATGCATATAGACTTGCGATTCCCTGTGTCCCCGTCGCGTAAAACGCCCACCTATTATACACTGCGTGCTTCAGGAGCCGCGCAGCATAAACAGAGTGTGTTCACGCAAACGAAGCGCCGGAGGTACAGAGGCCTGTTTTATTTTTTGCAAAACAAAAGGCTTAAAGCTAAGCCTAAATGCTCGAAGCGACGCATCTTACGTGTACCAAAGCGCTCGTTGCGCGTTTTGATTACAAAATCAACATACAGCAGTGGCAAATCACCGTGTAGGAAAACTGCCACAGTCGCCGACGCGCCATGAGCCACGAATAAAACGCCGAGTGGCTCGTTAATGTCGTTTGATCTGCTAGAACACTCACGAATCACGGGCATGCATTAACCAGCGCTACCAGCGATCTGCGCGTTCTGTCGCCACGGGTCCGCGAATGCGGCGTGCGATGGTTTCGTTAAATGCAAAATGCAATGCAGATTTGCTTGTCTAAATAAATAAATTCTAGCTGCTACTGAGGGAGCAGGTTGCACTATTCTCTGCTCGCGAATGTCCTGGGTTTCGCGGAACTCGGGGGTTTAGCGAAACCCAGTTTGAAAACCCATCTATTTTAGAGCTATTTGCGTGTACTACGCGAGTAGTCGAGTTCATTCTGTAGCTAAACCTCCGCGATAACGTTCAATCACTCGATCATGTAAAAAAGACGATGCGTTCCACCGGTGATTAGATTATCGGTGGCCATGATGGCCGATAAATTGCGAGTGTGAGAACCAGTTAAGAATGCAGGGTTCGTACTGTGACTGAACGCAAAGCGTGTGAACTTGCATAAGCTCTTCCTAGGTATACTTCCACATGTGAGAGCTAGCTAGTGCCTCTCTCGGTATATATGCTCACGGCAAACATGCATGTTTTACCGCAAAGCAAATTTCCGTCGAATCCTTTGTTTTGCTTTGCTCTAACTGTTGTATCGCCGCCGGATACACCGTCCGGCGGAGACAAAATGCCCGACACCACACTAACCTCTCCACTCCTCCTTTGTATCCTCCTCACCCTCCCTTCATGTTCCCATCACCTTGCTATACTATATCATGGCTATGCTATGCTTTACCATCTCCCCTCCTCCTTTCCATACTCACCCTCACATCCCTTCTTCTCACCCTCACTCCCTTTCCCTCCCCTTGATACTATACTATACATCAGAAAGGTTTCATTCATTGTTTTTCTTTATAGCAATCACCGAAATGGAATCAGCAGACAAGCATGAGAATATGTGATCAAGGAATGCACAGATAAGTACAGCTCATTGCAGGAGTAGAGCAGAGACAGGCTTGCTAGATAGTCTGGTGTGATGTAGTGGAGATGCCCTCTCCCCTCAAAAGAAACATCTGGCAAGGCAGTCTGAACTGCCCCCTTTCTTTCTGATTTTCTCTATAGCGATGCGCACATATGATATGTGGTGTCACAGCCAGTGGAAATTTAGGAACTTTTTGCAGGACAGATGCTGGCTTTTTTCTTTCAATGAGCCATTGAAGCTTTCGCGTAAAAATTGATCCCTCAGTGACAACCTAGCCAAAGCACTGCACTGTTTTCTAATTTTCCCCACTTGCGAATTACTAGCCCAGTGACGGGGCAGCAGACACATGCACGTAAGGGTATCTCCTTTCTGTCTAGCTTCGCACGTCACTGGAGGGTTCACGTTGTTGTGCAAATAAAAATTATTATTATTATCTAATTATTATTACTACCCGCGGCCATATGTGATTTTAAATATTTGTCACTCATGTAAGTGATGGCTTGTTTTTTTTTTATTTAGCAGAGCACATTTTGTATGAAGTAATTTCACGCTGCGATTCTATAATTGCCAATTGTGATTCTTAAACTGACAGCATCATCGGCTGTGCTCCGGAACAACTGGCTACTTGCTTGTAATATTCCGATACTAAAGAAAGGCAATCATCACTAGTTGACAGCTACTGTGTTGTATCACTCACCTCTTCGTATTGTAAACTTTTAGAACACATTATTACTGACAAGGTCACTCTAGGTTTCTACATGATTGAGCAATTCTAAGTCCTATGCAGCATGGTTTTAGGAAGAGCCTCTCTACTGTAATCCAATTAAGTAATGTAATTCATATTCTTGCAAGCATTTTCGATGAATCAGGGTGAACTGGCATCATATTTTTTTATTTTAGGAAAGAGTGATTGCGCATCATGTACGAAACTAATAGAAAAACTTGATTATCTAAACATTCCCTTATATCTTGTAAGGTGGATTTCTGCTTATCTTAATAACGGTAGGCAATTTGGTGAAGCTGTTAAGTGCTCTTCCAGTAATCTTCCTGTAACGTCTGGCATTTCCCAGGAAAATGTTCTTGGACCATTATTATTAAACATGTATGAATGACACTGTTGGCACTATTATTCAGCCTGTACAAAGAAAACTATTTGCCGATGACTATTTACTTTTTAATGAGATTGTCAACCAGCAAGATCAAATTACAATAAACTCTAACCTTCAAAATATACTAGCATGGTGCCTCCACTGGGATATATATGCAGCTTAACATTGTTGAAACAGTATCTACGAAAATCAACAAAAAAACTAATAAACTGTCGCTTACCCATCATCTTGCATCTACGCCACTTATGGAGGTTGATGAATACAAATACCTCGGGGTTATAATAAATGATAATCTCATTCAGAACTCTCATTTGGAACTCACACATCTCTCACCTTTGTGACTCAGCTTTCAAAAAACTTCGCTACATTAGACACAAATTAAAACACGCTCCCTCTGAGACCTGTGTAATTGCTATACCTCTCATGTCTGTCCTAAACTCCAATATGCAGCTATTGTATGGGATCCTTTACTAAGTCTAACATCGACGTGCAAGAAAGGATCCAACATAAGGCAGTAAGGGTCATCTTCCCTAAATATTTATTTATTTCCAAATACTGTTGGCCATCATGGCTGCAACAGGGTAGGTACAGCGAATGTGCAGATAACGCAAGAACAAGTACAATGTATTATAATGAAGACAAAACTAAAAAAAATACACATTTTTCAAAACAAAACCAAAATAAGAACAATGCTGTAGAAAAAACATACATACGGATATTGTGACGGTGGCGTAGTATGCAGAAGTATTTTCGAACACCGTGACAATGCACGTTCAACACTATCAATAATCAATTTTATAAAAGATTTTTAGCATGCTCTTCAAAGCTTCCAATGCTCGTCGAATTCAATACAGACACTGGCAAATGCTTCTACTCTTTTATCGTTCGGGGAAAAAAAAGAATACGCGTGCACGTCAAGATAGGATTTTGGAACTGACAACACAAATTGACTGCTTGATGTGACATTGCTGGTTTGCCTGGGAACAACATAAGTTTTAGTGTCAATATTAAGATGTTCTATTGATAACAAAAAAAATTAAAATCTACCAAGTTTCATGCAACGTCACTCCAGTGATTCTCCAAGTGACCTAATGACGCAGCACAACATTCAGTCTTTGTGACGAAGAAAAGAAAAATCCACGGCCTTAAATATCTATTCTTACTAAATTGTGTTTCCTCCCGAACCTTATAAAAAGTCACTCACTGTCTGCTGAACAAAACATCACCACTCTGCCTAATTAACCCCTTATAAAGCTAGAACTAATGTCTTTCTGTGTTACTTTTTTCTTTGAACAATAACTGACTGGAACAGCCTACCTCGTAGCACACTCATCAACATCGACTCTATCCAATCCATTAATACCTAAATTTAGACCTTTCTGTTTTGAAATAGAGTTCCGTTTGTTTGCTGACATTTTTTGTGCATTCTGTAACTAGTTTTCTCATTGTATTATTTTTTGTATTGTGCATCCTCTTTCTCTGTATTGCATTCTTCAGTGTTTCTTTACTAGTTCATAGAATTCACTTTATACAGCTCCTCTTTGTACATTACTTATAGATTGCCTACATGCTTGTCACTCTTTGTTTGTACTTTTCCACTCCTGTCTGGGCCTTCTAAGGCCTTAAGTAATGTTAAGTAAATAATGAAAAAGAGTTTTATTGTGCCTCTTTTAATTAAAGCCAACTCCAATTACCACTGTTGCAACTGAAAGTTGTAGCACCATTTTTTTTACTTGATGCCGTGTGGTGATAAATACAATTATCCAAAAAAAGTTTATAAGGGATAATATATCAGTGGCTTACACATGCAAATAAAACAACATTTGATAAATGTAATGCATGTCAAATGAAAATGGTATACTTGATGTCATTTCATTTCCTTACATTAATGACCCAGGAGGGGTATTCCGTAAGGGGCAGTTATACAAACAAAAAATCAGAGTAATTTTCAACGAAAAAATCTTGTTACTTCTTCCATGAGTGCAAGTGAGGTGGTGATGGAAGCGATGTGGTAGGGAAGGCCATTCCAGTTTTTGGCTGTTCGATGGAAAAATGATGATCAGCCAGCGACAGTACGCGCACTTGGGCGAGCAACGTTACGTGTATGGCCTGTGCGCAGTGAAATGCACGAAGGAGGTAGATTGTTAGGTGTATGGGGAAGTAAACTGTTGTAGAATTTATCATATTGCCACGCGCGTTCCTTATTTTCGCGTTTGCTGTATTCGGTTTCCGCCCACAAAGACTGTCAGTAACGCTCGGCGCAGACCACGCCTTAGCATTCGAGAGGCTTCGCGATTATTGTAGATCGTTTTGTTAAGATTGCGCACAAGACGCGACCACTCGAGATTATTCCAGAGCTTGCGCGATGACCAGTGATAAGGCTAGAATGTTCGACGCGTGATGCATAAAAGCCGGCGCGCTCCAACGATGTTCAGTTCATCGACGGCCGACGCTCTGTTCGCCGCTTTCAGTGCCAGTGTGCATTGCTGTAGCCTGACTTTCAGTTTCTTGGCCACAAGTTCGGCCTAATAAAGAGTTCCTTTCTTTTAACGCCGACTGTTGCCTTTCGTCGACGTCACGACCACGTGACAATATCATCATAAGTTTGCAATATGACAACAATGTGCTGGGCGGTCCAATCCAGAATCAGCTTTTAATAATGAAATGCTGATATCGAATGAGAATGATGAATAAATACCTCTTACGATGCGATTCTTTAGGGATTATAAAGCGCTGCTGACGTAGATCTGGTGAGCATTCCATATAGGTGACGCATACTCAAGTTCAAGTAGAACCAATGTTATGTATGCAAGTAATTTTACATGTTGAGGAGCACTGCAAATGTTACGTTTCAGAAATTCGAAAGTTTCATTTGGAGATGATGTGATATTGGTCACATGTACGTGTGCACCAGCTGATTGAGGTCGTGTGATTGTAATGCCTGAAGTACTACTTGAATGAGTTGACAGTCTCAATGAGGGTGTTATCAATTGAGAAATTGACATGGATGTACATTTTTAGGATTTAAGACCACGATCCAGTGGTCACCTGTTCTTAGCATTAAGTCATTCTGCAATGAAATGAGAATGTTACTGTTATTGAGAGATCACTAAAGAACACAGTCATCACAAAACATTCGAATGTGAGAGGAAACATGCAGTGGTTGATCATTCATATATATTGACAATAAGAGGTTACATAATACTGAACTCTCGGGGATGCCTGATGTTACTGGAAGAAATTTTGAAGCAGTACTGTTAATAATGACCGATGGTGATTTATTACAAAAGTATTCTTTCATCCATATTATGACGTTAGGGTGCAAGTGATCATTGATGCGCTATTTTATCGAATACCTTCGCAAAGTCAAGAAAAATATCTCGGTTACAATATTACCATCAAGATTTGAGTAGAGATCATGTATAAATGAAGCAAGTTGGGTGTCACACCATAGACCGTTATAAAAGCCATGTTGTGACAGATGGAAAGTTATTGCTGTCCAAAAAATTTATAACATAAGAAAATCATGATGTGTTCCATGATTTTGCAAGGGTCACGTACCAGTGATTGATTTTCGGGCGATAGTTTATGGGTGATTGACAGTTACCTGATTTGTAGACTGGAACTACCTTGCTGTTTTTCCACTTGTCTGGAAGAGTGCTTAATGATAATGGTTGTGAGGACAGCAGGTTTAAATACATGGCAGAGATGTACTTGATGTTTTTTAAAAGCTTCGAGGTAATTTTGCCAGCACCAGCTGATGAGGATAACTCATGATTGTCACTCAGTGCAGATATTCCGACTTGTGGAATAATAATATCCGGCATTGAAGGCATAACAGGAAAAGAATATCCCCAAAAATGCGTGAGAGGTTCGGTTGTGAAAACATACGAAAAGCTAAATTAAACATATTGGCACAATCTAGGTCACATATTATGCGGTGAAGCATTGTCGGTGTGGCTTGTAAGCGCAGTCAAATGCAATGCATTACTTGTTTAATTTGCAGTGCGTAATCTATGTCTTGCATAAGATTTCTCTAGATGCAAAGAACATATTCAAGTGTGCTCTGATTAGTTTCTTTGGCTCCAAGCAACATTTACACAAAACTTTGCCGGCTTCACTGCATCAACTTTGTTGCGCAGGGAAGATTTACTTACGTGCACACTATGCATGTGACCACACTGCAAATTAAAAATTGTCCACAGTACTAATTAAACAATACTAATCTTGCAGTTCCTGCAACTCCGTTTCTCTCAGAAACATATTAAAAGTTTTCCATGAAATAGCTAGTGCTGCAAAACTTTTGTCCTTTCTCTTCAGTTTTAGAACTGTTGACATGCATTTAACTTTCTGGCAAGAGTGGTATCTCAAGCTTTCTTTCAATTATAGAAACCATACTTTTCAGATGTAGTGCACCTGCTCTTATACTTGACTCTGAAATGAATAACTCCCACAGTTCCTGAGGAGCACTTGTCTGGACTGTGCTTGGTAGCACACACTGCAGGTGTACTTCTGAGGAGGGAATCAAACAGTGCTGTTGATGAAATAGAAGGCAACAGACATGTATATTGTGTCTGTCATTTAAACCTCATTTTTTTTCTTTATGGTGCTGTTCGATTTCTTCCTCACAAAGAAACTGCATGGCTTAATTCAGTGCATGTAAATGCAGCAAAGCCCAATCTATTATTTTCGTAGGGCAGGCAGGGCTGCGAAAAAGAGCTTGACTGAAGACGAAGACGCAGGATATTTTGGCCCTATTGTGCATCAGAAGATGCTCAGCGTAGACACGTGCTAAAAAATGATTGGAGAGATTAGTCAAAATAATAGGAAATAATTGGCATAAATGCAGTATTGTGTCTCACCTTGGTGCTGGCTTTTATCTGTTTCTCTGTTGATGCAACCACATAATTCTGCTCAACGTGGAAAAACACCCCGCTAGCAATTTGTCACCTAAGCCGTAATCCCTCCAGGGCTTGTTTCATCGTACTTTTACAGTACTGCAGAAAGTTAGTTTTTCCTTCCTGTGTTGCATAGAACATGGCAAGAACTATACATGCACTGCGCATGCACCCCTGGCATCAACAAAACCACACAGGAAATAAAAGGTATGAATATCAGTTTATTTTAAGGCACACAAGAATGTCACATTCTATTTTGAAGCTGACAGGTAAGAGATCGAGGAAACCAACTTTTTTCATACACACCGTGGACGAATTACAAAATTTATTGTATCTACAAACTCGTTCAGCAAGAATGCCAGAGTATTGGTGTGTCAGCGATTTGTGCAGCATGGTAAACAAATATTTGAATAAGACACATTGAAGGCTGGTTCGTTACAAGCCACTTGGTGGTTGTTTTCCAGGAACACATGCTTTCTTAGCACCTTTGACATACCAAGAATGTAATCTCAGACAAGGCACCCAGCATGTTAGGCTTTAAATGTACGAGTGCTTTTTAGGTGCATTGAGGTCCTCTTCATGGAGTAGACGACAATAAACCTATCTGCAATAACATACAGTGTCAGTCATATTTTAAATGCCAATGCACCTCCTCCTGCTACCTGCAGCGATGTGAAGCACGATAAAATTAAGGCGTATCTTTCACTTTCAGTTCAAAACATGTGGTAATTCAGCTTTCATAATAGAGTTGTCATAAGACATTGATTTCATATATTAAGCACTCTCGTGCAAAGCAAATAGAAGTAGAAATGGGCCGAGCACGCAGCACTGAGACTCTCCAGCTACTCAACAGGAGGCACACATGTGGAACAAAATGTCACGTGTGCAATTTAATGACACCCTTTTTTTTTGCTGGAAAGTCATGCATGCAACTATCAGCCACCCATTTTTTTTGCTGTTGGTAGGCTAATACTCTTCATAGAAATATGGTGGCCAGAGGTAAGGTGGGGCTAACATTACTATATTGCGTGCAACGTTAGAACTTAGTGGGATTTCCTCCTCAAAGGCACATGGGTATGAGCCTGAATCAGCGCTCATGCACTTTGGCTGACGTAATTTCTTTCTTAAAGGGAGAATCTAGCTTGTCATCGTGCTTTTCGTCGTTGTGTTGACACACTCTCTCTTTCTCACAATTTTTTATACAGCTTACAAAATTGCCCACCTTGCATGATGCACGCATGTCACAGCACACCAGCCATCAACTGAAAATTACCTGTCCTCTAACATGAACCATAACACTTCAAGCGCCATTTATTTTTTGAGCTGCCAGAGACTAGGATGACCTGCCCCACCATGCTGTTGCCTTAACATGTAATACCGCATTTCTGGATATTGTGCATACTGTAATGCCCTTCGGCCTCTGCAATGCTCCCGCAACATTCGAGCGAATGATTGACACCATTCTGTATCCCACCATGACAACATGTATCGCACCATAACACCTGCTTTTATTGTACTAACATGCTAGCCACCCCTTAAGTAAGAGGATGGCCGGTGACTCTGCCACCCGACTCATGAGCGGGACTATTTCTTTAGCAGTGGAGGATATCAGCAGTCATGCTTCAGGCATCTGGGCCGGTCCTCTACTGCCTTCTGAAGTTGTATGGGACAATATATTGGGGTAGCAGGGAAGTCGCATGGTGCTGCGACAAGAGCTGCACGAGTCCTCGATGTGGCCCGCTACAGTGGGGGGTGTGCAGATTCAGATGTGACCTGTTCATGCAAGTTTAGACGTGACTGGTCTTAAGGGATTTTTCGCATTCTTTGTAAGGTACTCCATGTGGTCACCTTTTGTTGAAACAACCGCAGAACAAAAACTCTACACTTGAGTCCAGATTTTAGTCATTGTGGAGATCGGTATAGATACGTTTTTCAATCATCATGCCAAATACATGTCAGAAATGATCCATATGAGATATGGGAAAGGCCTTTTTTCAACCTCTGCTCAAACCCCCCCCCCTCCCACCCGATTTTGAACTTTTTGCTGTCCCAGCCCCCCCGCGGGACTAAACTTGCATTTGCGACCTGGTACTTGATGGGTGTTTGAGACCCCTGCTGTAAACAATGCCTATTGCAGTCAACAAACCTTCTTACGGTGCATAACTTTGCAATGGCTTGAAGGTCTTTCGACAGCACTAGTTCGAACACATATAACTGAGTTTCTTATGTTTCAGCGCAAGGAGACACGAACACGAGAGAGAAGACACGAGGACACAGCGCCGTGTCCTCGTGTCTTCTCTCTCGTGTTCGTGTCTCCTTGCGCTGAAACATAAGAAATGCAGTACCAACTAGCCCACCAGTCGGTTTTATATAACTGAGATGGCTCGTTCGGTGCATTGGTCAAGCAGGAAGGTTCCTAAACGTATATGGTTACAGGAACATCGGCAAAAAGTTAAAAATGTGGGTAGGGACGTTTCTTTGACTTCTCATAATTAGAAATATGGTTGCCAGCCCCTGTTCAAGAAAACATGAGTTCTTGTGGCTCACCCTCATGATGGCACCAGGAACCTTCAATATTTTTTTTCTGTAAAGAACTGTTACCTGGCATTATTGGCATGTACCGTGCCTCTCTTTTTTTTTTATGGTCTCACTGTACTTTCGTGCTTCACTTCTTGGTTATTTGTTTCTAACATAAGCATGTTGTTTTAATCTTGGGTGTAGGCAACATATTTGGGAGTTGTGATGAATTTCGGTTGGATGTCAGCGCCAGTCCTTGTCTCACCTGCGTTACTGTGTCTACTTTAACGCTGGGCAGTTTTAAGTATGGAATACCAACTAGCCCGCTCCCATACGTTGCTCCGTGCAGAGAACCCATGGGGTGCGAGCCGCGTGCTCTTACGTACTACGTGATGGCGGCGAAGTCGAACGTATTTTCGCGTAGAACTATCGATCGTGCACCCATGGAGGCTTGAGCATGTGCTGACTAATACGTGTGTCACATGGGCACTTTCTACCGAAATCAAATTTCTGGGCCGTAATTGACTCCGCATCTAGCACAATTAAGTAAATCGCGATCATGAAACTTGGACTCGATCGCCATCGAAATTACATCGTGTCATGCCCATACTACGAAATCGGGGATGGCCAGCGGTTTTTCTAAACGACGAAGTGGTTTAAGTACCGTGCATTTAACAGCTCAACCACGGCGAGTTCGATCGAACAAATAGCGCAAAAACCAGAGCAGGTTGCCGAACGAGTAAGAACGGCCGCGCAAACCGCAAAACTAACTTCCCTAGAAACGCGCACAGCAAAACTAGCACAACGTACGGACTACCACAATGTTACCACCGCACACGCACCACATGAAAATGAATATCACGGATCTCAAAGAGCACTGAAATAGGTTCGCGAAAGTCCTAGACATCGTAGATCCAAGAAAATTTGACAACGAGAAGAGAAGGCGAAAGGAAAGAGCGTCAACCAAAACTGTTGTTTTCTCCGCGGCTCATCAAAAACTGAAGTACTTTCATAAAGCCGCGGAGCAAACAACAGCGTTTTGGTTGACGCTCTGTCCTTTCGCCTTCTCTTCTCGTTGGTTTGCGTCGTCGAATTTTCTTGTAACATGCACCAACTAGCCCAACAAGTTTTACTATCGTAGATGCAGCGGCCGTGGTAGTGATCACGCAAGCTCAGGCGAACCAGGAAGGACGGCGAACCACAGTAACAGTTCCAAACGCGAACACAGTCGAACTATTCGCGTTCAAAAAGCACCCGGGCAATGACAAGCACAATCACAGTGTCCGCGCCCACCACATAAACACCGCGCCGATCACAAACTCGCAAAAAAAAAAACATGCCTTCATAAAAAAGCGTCCATAGGTTGCCTGAACCGGCGTTGTAAACTTCCAACGAAAAGCCGCAAATGTTTCACAGATCCAAGCCAAGTTGGGTGAAAATAGCGTTTCGTTATTTTCACCGGGTCAGAATAAGCTTTCGCTATTCTCACCGGGTCGGAGCAGCGCCGGCCCTTTGAAAACCCCACTGCGCATGTCTAGGCGGCTCCATAATCAGGGCAGTTTCGAGCGCATCTTCGGCAATACAAGGGCGTTTAGTTGTTCTGCGCTGCCACATGCCATTCAACTTTGGAACGATCTCCCTGGCGATATCACATCGATCACTAATCGCAAAGCCTTCCACGACCGCCTACTCGAACATTTCATGCTTACGTAGTTATTTCTCATTTAATTCTTTCCAGATGTGTTACCTCGTATGTTTTATACTGTGTAACGTTGTATTATATCACATCGTAGTATTGTAAACGTTGCCAAAATTTGCTTCATTTTTTTCTATCACTGACTGTCCATGTTAATTAAGCTCGTTCGCTTCGCGCATGCTCTTCCTTGTTTAGTTTTTCTACCTGGGTGTTACATCTTCCTTTTCTGGCACTCGTTTACATCACAGTGCACTTTCCAGATTGTATAGTTTATATATAATCTTTTTCTGTATTTATCACATGTCATATTTTACCATGTATCGCCCCCTTACACAATGCTCCGATAAGGAGCCTGTAAGGTATTGTGAATAAATAAATAAATAAAATAAATAAACATCACGGAGGGGATTAGGCGGCACCTGGGGAGCCTTCGTTGAAAGGCTGCAGTGTTGAGCCGAAACGAAGAAGCTTAAAAAGAAACAGATGGTATGTTAAGTGCCCGTGAAAGTGAGGACAGCTAGTACACGAGTGGAAGTTGCCACGTTCTCGGCGCCATGCAAGCTGTCACGAATTTGTGCAAGCATTGAAAGTCGGAAATCAATGAGCATTTGCGCTATGCGCCATGTCGCTAGATTCACCGAATGAATCACAAATGTCACGTATCGCATATCGTTTTCTTGCAGTGTGCGCGACGGGGCGCTAAAAGAACATGAAACGTCCGTCTCATCAGGGGGAGGAGACTTGCCTGCTCATTGCAGAGTGTGCGATTGCTCGCACGTTTTTAATGATACCCTGCCACAAAATGCGAGAGCAAACTGATTGAAGCATGTCAAATGAAAAAAAAAAAGAAAACATGGTCATGATCCTGTACCTTCCATATCGCTATCACGAAAATATGTTGAACCTTTTTTAGAGAAATGTAATTAAGCTATCATGCGCTGCGTTTTTATCTATCCGGTTTTTACGGCGCCTGGACGTTTTGGTAATTATTAGCGGATTGTCTCATGAACAGCGCTTTCATCTGCACTGCATCATGTACGGCGCATGCGCATCTTGGTTTTCCTTTCGAGTGTTGTTTCATTAAACTGTTGCTAGTCGCAGCTTGTGTGTGAAATTTTCTCCTGTTGTGTACGCATCCTTGAAGGCTGGGTTCGTCGTTCTTACAAACTATGTGCCAACATCTTAAATCTTGTAAAACTCATATGCAACCATGGTGCAAAAAAAAATATTAATAATAAGAAGAAGCAGCTGTGCTGCACATTTATTTATTTATTTATTTATTTATCAAATAGTGTCAGCCTTTCACAGGCCATTACAAGGAGTGGGTCGAAAGGTACACACAGGAGTACATTGCACAATAAGTCAGACTATACATTGATAATAACAACCAAAAGAAAAAAAAAAGATAGAGAGAGACACCGCTCTATTAGAGTGTACAAAAATACTCTTCAACCTTTTGCACGAAACCATCTGCCTTATCCATGGCAATAATTTCTTGGGGCAACGTGTTCCATATTTCAATGGAAAGCCGGAAAAAATGAAAATTTGAATGTGTCGCAACGTGTGACGTATTGCCTGATGTGCTTATCGTGGCAATTTCTACGGGAATGGCGATGCGGTGGTTTCAAGTGCTCGTGCTTATCTACGTTTATGTGATTATTATAAAGCAAAAAGAGAAATTTCATTGCTGCCACCCGCCGCCGGCAAGCAAGCGTAGGAATTCCTGCGGCATTTCGGAGGGTAGTGACGCTATCATGACGGGAATATTTTGAAAAGATAAAACGTAGTGCCTTATTTTGGATTATTTTCAGTCTATCTGCAAGGTATACTTGGTGGGGGGTTCCAAACTATACCAGGCCCCGGAAACTCAGCGCTAGTTTCGGTTTCAAGGAACATGCACGCTCGTAGCGGTTGCCGGGCATCCTAAGATCTGGTTGAACGAAATGAGGTTGATGTGGATGTTCGCATTTATTCGCTTTCGCGAGTTTTTACAAATAAAGAAATTTGATTTCACTGTAAGGAACTCTTCTTTTGTTTATTTGTCTTGTTTTGTTTGTTATTTTGTGAATTTGAAATCAGGCGAAGCGCGGGAAGTGGCTGACTTGAATTCGCAGCGCTTGCCTCCGGTCCTCCTTGCCACTAGCTCAGCGATATCACAAGTTGGATCGTGCTCAGTTATCTTTCTCGGTGGGCGTGCCAAGTTCGCGAAAGATAAGACAAAGTTGCGGCGTGCACAGCGTGCATAGAAGGGAAGCCGCAGTGAGCTACGCCGAGCAAGTCAACCATGCATAAGACGAAGATGGCTAAATCGGGCATCCCATGTTTTTCTAGGCTCTGCGGTGTGTTAACCCGGGGATTTCCAGTTCCGGGAAGATTTTTCAGGTTTCCTAGTGGCAAAGGGGTGAGCACAAGTATTCTGGCCCATTATTTCAGCAGGTACTAATTTTGCATGAGTACATGAGTAAACCAAGCCTGACTATGCTGACAAAAGCGCAGTGTCGCTACAATAATTGGTCAAGACGACAGCCTACCTGCTGTCGGCAAAATACGTTTAATGAAAGGCTTGAATGCGTGTTGGCTCGGCTACATAGTTTTTTCATCTTTTATTTTTGGCATGTAGCTCAAATTATGTGAAGCAATCTTAGGCTCCTTCCTGCTCATGAAATTCATGTAGCCAGTTTGAAACTTTGTGGTTCTTTACTTCTAATACTGTCATTGAAATACATGTGATGGACTGAATGCTTCTAGATATCGTTACAGGAAATGTCGCTGGGGCCAACGTGTTGACAAGTGAACTTTTCTTCGTCAAGGCCACGCTGCTGCCCTGACGAAGATAAGTCAACTTGCTGAAACATTGTTTCCAGCGACGTTCTCTCTTGAAGAACTTCTCACCGCTTCAAGGCTCTATTTTCCGCTGAACTTCTGTGTCATTGGTAGTCAAATTCTGTAAGAAAAATATGTGCGCCGTCATAACAAACGTGATTGAGTCAAACACGACGTGTCCTGCTCGTGATTGTTTGATAATTTTCGCATTGGTTCGGATAATCTGGCTCGACTGTTTGCTCATTATGTCCATATTTCAGTTGTAAATTAAAGCTGCTTTTATAGATTGACACTTTCACACTACGCGTATGTCTCTGTTTTTTTTTTAATACGAAACGGGCAATAAAATATTAACTTTATTTGTGTCGATTGAGTTTTGTCTTACTGAGCAAAAACCGGTCCGCTTGGGTTTCGCCGCTTCAGAACACACGAACAAAATTTAAAAAAATCGGTAACGAAATTTTACGAATGGCCGCGTCGCCCAAGCGGTCAGCCGACCTGAAAGAGGGCACGAACACATTCCGCTTGCATGCGAAGTGGGAAAGGAGAGCTTCCGCGGCAACCCTCCTCCTCTCGGTTTTGCGCCCTTTCCCTCTATTTGATGCCCTCACCAGTGACGTCATGAAAGAAATGTTCTGTTTGTGAGTTATATCTAGTTGGATGCCCGGCAGCCGCCAGTAGTACAAGCGGCGCTGCCGCTGCGTATCAGCATGCGAGAGCGCGTCACATGGGAGGTATAGGGAGTTTCCGCCCCCTTACTATACTACCATATTCAAGAATAGGACGCACTAGAGTTTTATATGCTATTAATTTAACGGATGCAGGAGCCGCAGCTAACTTTCTGCGCAGCAACCCTAGCGTTTTGAATCCCTTTGCGCATGTGTTTTCCATATGAAGGTTCCACTTTAGGTTGCTTGTGATGGTTATACCCAAATATTTTATAGAGTCGGTTCGTGTGATGTCAGAGCCTGCCATTTGATAACTGAATGTAAGAGGTAATTTCCTATGGCTAATAGTCATGCACTTTGTTTTGTTGACGTTTACCTCCATACCCCAGGTTACGCACCATTCAGTAATTTTATCTAACGACGCATTCAGAAGCTTCTGATCGTCAGTACCGCGCACACAGGTGTACACAACCAGGTCATCAGCAAATAAACGCACTTTCACGCCTTCTTCAACACAATTAACAACATCATTGATATAAATAAGGTACAATAGTGGTCCTAACACTGACCCTTGTGGCACCCCCCGAATACACCTGAAGTAAATCAGAGCTAGTATTATTAATAGTGACATATTGTGTACGATTGCACAGATAGGCAGTAATCCAGGCTAGTAATTTTGGTTCAATACCGATAGACCTAAGTTTTTCAATTAACTTAAAATGTACTACACGGTCATATGCTTTTGAGAAATCAATGAATGTGGCGTCGATTTGGGACCTATCGTTAATTGCTGAAGCGAAGTCTTTAGTGATCTCTAAAAGTTGAGTTGCAGTAGACAATCCTTTTCTAAAGCCGTGTTACATTGAACTCAAGAGATTATTTTGTTCTAGGTGTGTCATGATTTCTTTGTTGATTATGTGCTCGAGTAATTTGCAACAACAACTTGTTAGTGATATCGGCCGGTATTTATCTACAAGCCTCTTTTTTTCCATCTTTGTGAATGGGGGTAACCTTTGCGCGTAACCAGTCAGTGGGTAACATTGCTGTACTAAGCGACTCAGTAAATATGATGTGCAAAAAGGGTGTTAACTGCTGTGCATATTGTCTCAGAAATGTGTTAGATATGTTATCGGGACCGGGCGCTTTCTTGGTATCAATTTCTAAGAGCAAGTTCAACACACCGGACTCTGTTATCAGGATCTCTGGCATAACGATTGCAGGCTCAGCCAAAGGCGTGCTTATCATAGGTGAACGAGTGAATACAGACTGAAAATAATTATTAAACGGATTTGCTATAATAACCTCATTTGTTACTACTGAGCCACTAATTTCTAATTTACTCGCACGATCCTCCGGTTTCGATAGATACCTCCAGAACTTTTGCGGTTGGTTCTTCATAAAATTCACTAAGGTATTCGAAAAGAAGTTGTTTCTTGCAGTTCCGATCTCAGACTTTAAAATCCGTGATAGTTCACGTATGCTTTTTGCTGGTATTCTCTATGTTTCTCATTCTTTTCAGCTTCCGCTTAAGGTGGATAATGTGGCGCGTTATCCAAGGAGGCATATTCCTGATTCTCTTGAGTTTTGTGGGTATAAAGCTTCTTTCACAATACATGATAGCTTCCTTTAATTCCAGCCACAGTTCATTAACATTTCCGCATGACTGAATTGAAAAATCATCGAGTGTTTCTTCCAAATAATCTATTACGCTCTCGTCGGCGGCCCGGTTGTAATCTTTGATTTCAACACGCGAGGGTTTAATGTGATGACTAGTGCCCATATCTGTGCTACGCACCGACAACACCAAAATCTTATGATCCGAGATACCGTCATCAATGCTAGTGCTTGCTGATCCTGACACGAAAGCCAGGTCTAGCACCGTTGAGGTGTTTCCCTGCACAAGGGGTCGGTTCTTTGACAATTTGAGATAAAGAAAAATTTAACATTATATCCAAAAATTGCTCGCAACTTTGCTTGTCTTTTGTTCCCACAGTTAATTCTTCCCAATTTATGACCGGCAAGTTGAAGTCACCTGTTAGCATTATCTTAGTGCGCCAGTTTGTCATGCTCTGTAAATAGTCATGCACCTGTGATAGGCAATCATCTGACGCTCCTGGACATCTATAAATAGCTCCTATTAAGAGTGAACCATTATCAAGTTTGACCGTACACCATGTACTCTCGTGGTCTACTATGCCTACTTCTCTTTGGAAGCGTAAGTGATTCTTTATCGCAATAGCCACTCCACCTCCCCGCCCGTTACGATCTGTGCGTAACAGAGTATATGAGAAGGGGACTACTTCTGAATCATGAATGTCAGGATGAAGCAAAGTTTCTGTAATTATGATAGCGTCTGCAGAGTACAGTAGTAATATTTCTTCTAATTTATCAACCTTGTTAACAATACTGCGGGCATTGAAACAAAGCACCGAAAGCAAGGCAGGATTTCCATTTCGTCAGGCGGCCGTGCCACTACAGCTCGTCACAATGTCTCGCTTATCCTGCCCTACCTGGACTCGCTTATTTTCTCGATCGTTCCACACGTATATTTGGTTGTTCACCTTAAGTTTGTCAAATACAAGGGTTTCTTTTTCACCGTTCCCACCGTCATGTTTGGCTGACTGCCATAGCTTTCTGCACCTTTCATGAACATCGGCAGAGTAATCTTCCGATAGCGATAGCGAAGTGTCTTTCAGCTTGAAAGCATTGCGCAAGATTGTCAGCTTTTCTGTGAAGTCATAAAAGCGTAAGATCACGGGACGCTCTCGATTTCCTTTTTTAGAGGAAAACTCGATGAATAGGCTCCAGCGAACGTACTTCAACGCCCAGTATGTCCCTGATAACGTCTTTCACAATTTTTTGTTCAAGTGTTGCATTATCCTCCCTTGCAGTTTCCTTCAAGCCGTAGACAACGATGTTATTTCTGCGACTGCGCTTTTCTAAATCACAAATCTTTTTGCTCATCTGGCTGACATCTGTGCGCATTGTTTTGACGGTTGCTACGCACTCATCAACTTTTTCATGGTATTGCTTTAAAGTAGACAATGCTGTTTCTACTTGCGTTAGTCTTTGCTGTACACTCTCAAGTCCACATTCTAGAGTAGCCTGTGAGGACTTAATTGAAGTGACCATGGCGAGAATTTGGTCCAGCTTATCAGGACCGGGATTCTCTTCGACATCACCACTAAGTTGTAAAAGCATTTTGACAACAGAAAGCGACTCGTAGCAACAAGATAGCAGTCACTGTGGGCTTGGCAGCACAATAAGGCCTACGTAATTACTTTTTACGCAATTGGCAAAGGACCATTTGTCACTAACCTGGACAAAGAGGAGCACGAAATTTAACATCGTGCGTCGAACAATGCCGCCAAGCCCACTGGTCTGTCCGTGCCACCGTTCTCGGTTTTTAACCGTTTCCCACGATGTTATCGATGCCGCTGGTAGTCCAAGGGGCTTGTCCAGGTGGAATGTTGTCTGCAGCGTTTCCTTGTGATGCGGCAGTGTCAGAAGGGGCATTAGCTTGACTATCGGGCGAGGCAACACTGGTTGGTAGGCGGTTGTCGAACTGTGGCGATCCAAGAGCGACGTCAAGGGGCCATTGCCTGGCGAACGTACTTCCACGAGTACCTGGACAAAGAGGAGCACGAAATTTAACATCGTGCGTCGAACGATGCCGCCAAGCCCACTGTTCTGTCCGTGCCACCGTTCTCGGTTTTTAACCGTTTCCCACGATGTTATCGATGCCGCTGGTAGTCCAAGGGGCGTGTCCAGGCAGAATGTTGTCTGCAGCGTTTCCTTGTGATGCGGCAGTGTCAGAAGGGGCATTAGCTTGACTATAGGGCGAGGCAACACTGGTTGGTAGGCGGTTGTCGAACTGTGGCGATCCAAGAGCGACGGCAAGGGGCCATTGCCTGGCGAACGTACTTCCACGAGTACCTGGACAAAGAAGAGCACGAAATTTAACATCGTGCGTCGAACGATGCCGCCAAGCCCACTGGTCTGTCCGTGCCACCGTTCTCGGTTTTTAACCGTTTCCCACGATGTTATCGATGCCGCTGGTAGTCCAAGGGGCGTGTCCAGGCGGAATGTTGTCTGCAGCGTTTCCTTGTGATACGGCAGTGTCAGAAGGGGCATTAGCTTGACTATCGGGCGAGGCAACACTGGTTGGTAGGCGGTTGTCGAACTGTGGCGATCCAAGAGCGACGGCAAGGGGCCATTGCCTGGCGAACGTACTTCCACGAGTACCTGGACAAAGAAGAGCACGAAATTTAACATCGTGCGTCGAACGATGCCGCCAAGCCCTCTGGTCTGTCCGTGCCACCGTTCTCGGTTTTTAACCGTTTCCCACGATGTTATCGATGCCGCTGGTAGTCCAAGGGGCGTGTCCAGGCGGAATGTTGTCTGCAGCGTTTCCTTGTGATGCGGCAGTGTCAGAAGGGGCATTAGCTTGACTATCGGGCGAGGCAACACTGGTTGGTAGGCGGTTGTCGAACTGTGGCGATCCAAGAGCGACGGCAAGGGGCCATTGCCTGGCGAACGTACTTCCACGAGTACCTGGACAAAGAAGAGCACGAAATTTAACATCGTGCGTCGAACGATGCCGCCAAGCCCACTGGTCTGTCCGTGCCACCGTTCTCGGTTTTTAACCGTTTCCCACGATGTTATCGATGCCGCTGGTAGTCCAAGGGGCGTGTCCAGGCGGAATGTTGTCTGCAGCGTTTCCTTGTGATGCGGCAGTGTCAGAAGGGGCATTAGCTTGACTATCGGGCGAGGCAACACTGGTTGGTAGGCGGTTGTCGAACTGTGGCGATCCAAGAGCGACGGCAAGGGGCCATTGCCTGGCGAACGTACTTCCACGAGTACCTGGACAAAGAAGAGCACGAAATTTAACATCGTGCGTCGAACGATGCCGCCAAGCCCACTGGTCTGTCCGTGCCACCGTTCTCGGTTTTTAACCGTTTCCCACGATGTTATCGATGCCGCTGGTAGTCCAAGGGGCGTGTCCAGGCGGAATGTTGTCTGCAGCGTTTCCTTGTGATGCGGCAGTGTCAGAAGGGGCATTAGCTTGACTATCGGGCGAGACAACACTGGTTGGTAGGTGGTTGTCGAACTGTGGCGATCCAAGAGCGACGGCAAGGGGCCATTGCCTGGCGAACGTACTTCCACGAATACCTGGACAAAGAAGAGCACGAAATTTAACATCGTGCGTCGAACGATGCCGCCAAGCCCACTGGTCTGTACGTGCCACCATTCTCGGTTTTTAACCGTTTCCCACGATCTTATCGACATTTGTGGAAGAAATAAAAATGCATTCAACATATCCACGTACCGCCGTGGCACGGTGCTATGATGCTGACCCGATAGACGAATTTTCGATCCCTGCCGCGGTGCTCGCATTTTGAAGGACGCTAAATGATGTCTGCACGTCAAAGAACCGCGCGTGGTCGAAACTCCTGGAGCAGTCTACTGCGGCGTGCCTCATGCAATTCATATCGTGGTCACGGGACGTGAAACACCAAAAATGATTAACGCACTGTACGTGACTTGAGATAAGTGCCCCCCTCCCCCCCATTTTTTTAACCATTTTCAATGTGTACGCTGAAAAACAAAACATTTACGAAACTCCATCTTGAACGAATAAAAGCGCGACACAAACGAGGACGATAAAGGAACGACAGACTACAGCGTTTACTCACAACTGAAATTTATTTCGAAAAGAAGCAGAATAAATAGCATCTGGAAAACCTAAGAAAAGAAACAATCATCGCGCATGTTCAATGTGAAAAAACAAACAACACACGGCTATGTGGATGATGAGACGTGGGCGTGACGCAAGCTATATCCATGAGGTATGATACTTTTGTATCTGATAGTGCTAACGATGGCTGGCTGGTGCAATTATCACCTTCCAGTGACATGAAAAATGCTTCCATTATCTCCCGCGAACGCTGGTCTCTGTGGCAATGCAAGATTCCTGTTTCTTTCAAAGCAAGGTTTACAATCACTTCTTTGACAATGAATGGCCAAATGAGAACCTGTGCCGTTTTTCACATTACGCGCATGCTCCTGAATTCTGATGTTTACGCACCGACTAGTTTGCCCAATGTAAAACTTGTTGCAGTAACATGGAATTTTGTATACTGCATTCGTTCGACAATCTATGAATTTATTCCTGCGTTTTATCGCGCACAATTGCCGTTTGTCATATTTTTCACCGTTTAACTTCCTATGAATAGCTGGACACACCTGCCACAACTTGTGGCCAAGCTGAATACTACGTCAACTTGGTACCTACTACCCACATTTTTAATCCCGTGCGACAGTTTATGCAAATAAGGAATCACAGCAAAATTCTTTCGAGTGGTGGTGTGATTATCTATCGTTTCCTTCTGCCCAGCTTTTACCTTCTTTGCCACTTTTTCGCAGGCCCTCGTGATAACCCATTCACGGTATCCTGCTTCTTTAAGTCTGGAAACTTAATTGCTTTGTGAAGCTTTGCTGCATTTTGTGGTGACAAGATTTGAACAAGGAAGAATGGATACATGAAACACTAATGCCACTTTTTACCACTTTCGAGTGATCTGATGAAAATGCAAGCAAAGGCTTAGCTGCTCTAGGGGAATACTCCCAACAAACGTGATCCCCCCGCTATAAAAAATAGTCTTACATCTAGAAATTACAACTCATTTCCAGCCGGATTCACACGTGAAACTGAGCCCCCTGCCACATTCCCTGAACACTTTTAGAACATCGATTACTCTTTGTACGTTACAAGTCTTAACAATAACTAAAAAGTCATCTACATACCTCACAACTTTAACAACAAGGTTTCCGATTCTCTGTTCTACCTTTTTGTCCACATGGGCTAAAAAAATGTTACTAAGAACAGGCGCCACACTAGATCCGATGCAAACTCCCGATTTTTTGTAGAAAAACTTTACCGTCCCAGCCGGCAAATGTGGAATTCAAATAAAAAGACAAAACCTCCATAAAACTATCGACGGAGACAAGGCATTTGTTAATTAACAACTGTTCATCATTCTCATCAGTAATACAACTTTTAATGCACTGCATTAGCGTGTTATGTGGTAAAGAATAATACATATTCTGTACATCAATACTAAAACCAGTAGCATGCCCCGGATTGCAATCTTTCAAATATTTCACCAAGGCGCCAGAATTCGGAACAACAAAAGGGTCATGAAACGTAAACCTTGTTTTGAAAAAACAGAAATCTTGCATTGCCACAGAGACCAGCGTTCGCGGGAGATAATGGAAGCATTTTTCATGTCACTGGAAGGTGATAATTGCATCAGCCAGCCATCGTTATCACATTCAGATACAGAAGTATCATACCTCATTGATACCTTGTGTCACGCCCACGTCTCATCATCCACATAGCCTTGTGTTGTTTGTTTTTTCACATTGAACATGCGCGATGGTTGTTTCTTTTCTTAGGTTTTCCAGATGCTATTTATTCTGCTTCTTTTCCAAATAAATTTCAGTTGTGAGTAAGCGCTGCAGTATGTCGTTCCTTTATCGTCCTCGTTTGTGTCGCGCTTTTATTCGTTCAAGATGGAAATTCACCAACTCGCCCAATTGACAGTTCTGATGCATTTACGAAACGTTTGCCAGTTCCGTGACTTAAGTACAAGTCTGGGTTCTCTCAGCCCTTAGTGTTAAAAGCCTTGAATTTCAGCTAATTATAAGCAAAGAAGATACAGTAAAATAGCTTTCTGAACGTGTAGTTTCGGTTTCCGCGCCGCCGGCCCCGCCGCCGCCGACGAATAGTGGCCGTGCGCCGCCGACTCAGAATGAGCCCCATGCCGCCGCCGGTCGAAACCGGCGCGGCGCACACCTCTAGAAGCAACTCGGGAGCATAGAAACAATCAGCAAAAAAGGAGAAGCGACAGCAGGACAATGTCGACAAAATATGGGGAATGTATCTAGAGAAGAAGTCCATGGTACAGAAATTGGTCGAGGCGATAATTAAAGGAGTTTTGACACAAAAATTTTCGCCCCGCGTTTTTTTTGCTGCAATGTGTTGCTGGGGGCCTGTTAGTCATAACACGGCACATCGTTTGCTGCAGCGCGCGACAGATAATTAATTACAAGCTCCTCATTGCCGACACAGTCTCAGTTTCGGTTTGACAGAGCTCCAAAAACGACAAGCCGCCGGGTGCAACTATCACCACCTAGCGAGTGAACATGCGAGTGAAACGCTCGGTCACGTGAGCACACAGAGCAGTGACGCACTTCCGCGCGGTCTGCATCGTCTGCTTGCATTCGCTTGTCACACGTGCTGCGTGATGTCGTCGCCGTTATCGTCCTCGCTGTCGTCGTCGGGCTCGTCGTCGTCTGATGGCGACGATTTTCTTCCGGCGGGAATGAAAGGAATTTTCGACGTGGCGAATCACTTCAGGTTTCACCCGCTGGCGAGGAGTGCTTCGTCGGGAAGCGGCAGCGATACGAGCGACGACGACCACGATGAACCTCGCGTCAGCAATGTACAATGGCAAGACCCGACACATTCGTGCACAAATGTTCTGCAGGGCAATTAATTTAGCCAGAGTATGTTCGCTTTTTCTACGTTCATTATCCGATTGAATCACTGGATAACAATGTGATGCCCTTCAAGTTGTTGGTGCCGAAAAAAGCTAGGTAACACCACAGCACCAGACGTGAGCGATGCACAGGGTCGAGTCGGAAGACCCATGTGCGCCAAGTCCGGCGCCTTTGTGGTAAAGCAATGCGCATCGAAATGGAGCCCGCAAACACGACTGTTCTGCACGGGGGACCAGTCCTGATACTCCTGACATCCACAAGCGCGCACGAACTCGATCCACTTCTGCCGCCGAGGTTCGTCGCGGGGGAAACGTATGCAGCGATACGCCTGATCCCGACTTCGACGTGCAGAAGGAAACAGCGCAGTAGAATTTCGGCATTGTGGCCTGTCGCTGCAGCCCAGGCAGCACACGGAAATCAAGAAGTCCGTGGGAGCAGGAAACGGGGAAAGCTGTAGTGTCGCCAAACACAAAACTTCCAACGCGTGCGCCGGGGCCACACACTCGCGAGCAGCCGCCGAACAGTCAACAACAGCCATAGCTCGGCACACTCACTCATAAGTGCACTCAACTCACACTCACTCACACTCATTTGAACGTGGTGAGTTGAGTATGAGTGAGTACTCATGAGTGTGAGTGGACGTGAGTGTGAACGTGAGTGAGAACTCATGAGTGTGAGTGGTCGTGAGTGTGAACGTGAGCACTCATTATTATGAGTAGGCGTGAGTATGAACGCGAGTGAGCACTGATGAGTGTGAGTGGGCGTGAGTGTGAACGTGAGTGAGCGTGCACTCTTGAGTGTGAGTGGACGTGAGTGCGTACGTGAGTACTCATGACAGTGAGTGGACGTGAGTGTGACGTGAGTGAGAACTCAGGGTGAGTACGCGTGAGTATGAACATGAGTACTCATGAGTGTGAATAGCATAAACGTGAATAGTCGTGAGTATGAACGTGTGTGAACTCATGAGCGCGAGTAGGTATGCCGCACACAGAAACACGGCGAAAATAGCTCGGCACACTCACTCATGAGTGCACTTAACTCACACTCACTCACACTCATTTGAACGTGGTGAGTTGAATATGGGTGAGTACTCATGAGTGTGAGCGGACGTGAGTGTGAACGTGAGTGAGCGCCTAAGAGTGTGAGTAGGCGTGAGTATGAATGTAAATGAGTGCCTACGAGTGGGAGTAGCCGTGAGTGTGAACGTGAGTGAGTACTCATGAGTGTGAGTGGAGGTGAGTGTGAACGTGAGTGAGTACTCATGAGCGTGAGTGGACGTGAGTGTGAACGTGAGTGAGTGCGAAGGCTGACAAAATTGTGGTGAGTGAGTTTGAGTGAGTACTCCCCCTTAAAGTGCCGACCTATGCCAACAGCGCAGCGGCGAGCGTGTCAAAACAGAAATGGCGGCTACGACGTCATCATAACTTGCTGTACCGGCAGCAGCGGTTACGTAGGGGAAGTAGGGGGGTCACCCCGGGTCACCTCCGAGGGTGTCAATGCCGCCAGGTGCGGCCTATAATGCTGGATCGCGCACGCGAACTTCAAAATTCATATAAAATACCTTCCAAGCTTTATTCGCTATCGATATTTTGCAGATGGTACACGCATGTACACGGGAATCGATCCAGCATGCTATCTCGGCCGCGAAATTTTGTGTCAGTGAACGCTGGGTGACAGAGATTCGGGAAAAAAGAAGGCCGCGCCTAGGATATTCTGGAGCCACATAAAGGCGCTAGGTAGGAAGTCTGTCACAATGCAACAACATATTGTAGATGAAGGAGGACATCAATTGGAAGGGTGCGAAGCGCAAGGCTACATCTGAAAGGTAACAGCCGAGTCGTTTAAAAAGGTCGTCCAGGGGATTTCCCCGGTGAGTAAAAGTATGACCAGAGTCGTTCAATGCTTCTCCGGTATGACGGAGAGCGTAACCGAGGAAAAGCTAGTACTTAATTTCAACTGGAAAAGGGCCGAAGAAAAAATCCCAAAGCGTGCACTGGCCGGGTTTAGACTGGATTCCCGCCAGCCTCATTAAAGGGGCCCTGCGACACAAATTTAGTGTGTCGTTTTCATCGCTTCCTCTCGAACTGTGGAATGCACCGATATCGTTGTGCGAGTGGAAACGCCAAAAACAATACAGTTATAATTTTATTTCTACGGAGAAACAACACTGTTTTCGGACTGGAGCGACATACAGCGGCTATTTTTGTGATCGGAAGTGAAGCGCTTCACCACGTGGAAGTGACGCATGGGCCGTGCGTTTTGATTGGTTCGATGCGACAAGTCGCACGTAATATTCATACGGTCCCAGATAGACCATACTGTTGTGCGCGAAGAATGATAAAAAGCTCTCTCTATACTTCCTCAGATCAAAAGTATTTCTGTTTTTAAATATGAAAATCTGAAAACAATTGCCAAATGATGCTAGGAGAACTTGTTGTTGGGCTAGTTGGTGCATGTTACAAGAAAATTCGACGACGCAAACCAACGAGAAGAAAAGGCGAAAGGAAAGAGCGTCAGCTCGATGCTAGGAGCGCTGCACAACGGCCACCACCAAAATGGAAATAATGATAGCTGCCCAGAATGAGCTCATGGGGCTCATGGTAAGAATCGCCGAGCTGGAGAATGCGTTGGCGACAGAGCGAGAAAAAACGATGGATATGGGAGAAAGGCTTAAGTCAGCCGAGGAGGGGGTTAGCGAAGGCAGTCATGGTGAACAAGGAAGCAAGCGACGGCGGGTACAGGGGTACCCTTCTAGTCACTCTAACAAGGGGGGCATCTACCCCCATAGTGGAAGACGCGAAGGGGGAAACAGGTTTGGAAAAGACAGGTGCAAGGGTCTCAGGACCCAGCTTCCGCGAAGTAGTTTTGGGGATGGGAGGGGACAGAACAGCAGCCGTTACACGCGCTATGCTCCGTTTCATACATCAGGTGCAACGCTGTGGAAGCTATGCAAAGAGTTCGGTCAGCAAAATGTATAACTCCGCGCGTCTCAAGCTGGCCTCCGCGATGGGCTCCAGCTGCGCACTGACGGATCTAATCACAGAGGCCACGATACGAAAAAAAAAAAACAGAGACACTCAGCGATCCTGAACAACCTATTGACAACCTTATAAATAATGGGGTTTCTTTATTTCTCGGCACAAAGGATCTAAATTTATTACTCGGTCTAAAAAGAAAAAAAAACCCATTATGGGTAGTAAAATCATAGAACTATTTCTTGGTGCGAGCGCATGTACTGCAAGAAGTCTCGCCAGCTCCCACGAAACACAATACCTCTAAAAAACGTCTGCAAACGGCTACAAAGGGATATAGACGTCTTGGTCTGTAGAAGACAAAATAGATGTTTTTCAAAATATATGTTGGTTGGGCGTCTGAATTGTTCTCAAACTTTTGACTTGCATATTTAAACGACCTGCGATTTCTGCGATTCGCTGATGACATTGCACTGATGAGTAACGCGGGAGACGAATTACAAGCTTATGATTACTGAACTGGATACGGAAAGTAGAAGGGTAGGTCTGAAAATTAATATGCATAAAAATAAAGTAATGTGGAACAATCTTGGCAGAGAACAGCGCTTTGCGATAGGTGGCGAGACACTGGAAGTTGTAAAGGAGTACGTCTACTTAGGACAGGTAGTAACCGCGGAGCCGAACCATGAGAGCGAAATAACTAGAAGAATAAGGATGGGATGGGGCTCATTCGGAAAGCATTATCAAATCATGAA
Source organism: Rhipicephalus appendiculatus (assembly GCA_030522465.1). Taxonomy (NCBI): domain Eukaryota; kingdom Metazoa; phylum Arthropoda; class Arachnida; order Ixodida; family Ixodidae; genus Rhipicephalus; species Rhipicephalus appendiculatus. The sequence goes on from JALIZH010014936.1 coordinate 40,383, forward strand.
TGGTAGTCTACCACTATCCCTCAAGAGGAAGGTATATAACAGCTGCATCTTACCGGTACTTGCCTACGGAGCAGAAACCTGGAGACTTACAAAGAGGGTTCAACTTAAACTGAGGACGACGCAGCGAGCGATGGAAAGGAAAATGATAGGTGTAACCTTAAGAGACAGGAAGAGAGCAGAGTGGGTCAGGGAACAAACGGGGGTTAAGGATATCATAGTTGAAATCAAGAAGAAGAAATGGATATGGGCCGGGCACATAGCACGTCGGCAGGATAACCGCTGGTCATTAAGGGTAACTGACTGGATTCCAAGAGATGGCAAACGCGTGAGGGGGGAGACAGAAAATTAGGTGGGTAGATGAGATTAAGAAGTTTGCAGGTATAACGAGGCAGCAGAAAGCACAGGACCGGGTTGATTGGCGAAACATGGGAGAGGCCTTTGCCCTGCAGTGGGCGTAGACAGGCTGATGATGATGATGATGATGATGATTTAAACGACCATAGTGTCACGTAGTTCATTCTGGTAAACAAGTTTATATCACGTCTACTTGAAGACCTTATTTAGATGTTTTGTCCAAAAGCGCGTGCTACGTTGGATGTTTTGCTGATAACGCGAAAAATGCCAAAAGGACACGTCAAAAGAGTGATGATTGTCGGGTTTAACAAAAAGAAAAAAGAAACGCCGTAGGAAATAAAACCTCGATAAGAAATAATTGCACACCGCAACGCGACAGTTAGCGTGCATTCTTTTCAACTCAGGGCGCTTATTAACGCTTACATGACCCTGGCCAGCGATACCTCCGACGTTTATATGTGGCGTTCCTCATCAGTTGCTTGGATAATTTGATTTTTAACCACCCCATCAAGAGCGCGATCATGAGAACATGATCACATGATTACGTTGCTTTCGTGTGGCACGGTCTAAACATGGCCGCAATGACGCATTTTTTTACCTCGTTTACAATACGTAAACTATGTTCTAAAGATTGGTTGAAAAATGACTGAAGTGTGCACTATTTTTCTATATATCTTGTCACGGTAAATAAAGGAAAACAAGTAGAAACACGGCAAACAGCGGAACAGCTACGATCGAGCAGCACGTCTTCGTCTTTCTCTACCACCAGCGATCTCTCCGCCACGCACAAATAATGGCGAAACTAGCCGCGCAACAGCCAGATACCCACTAAATGTCCGTGTCACTACTCTCCCCCTCGAAAAGCATCGACTTCATCCTGGCCACGTGGACGATGTCCGGTCGTGCTGCACGGCGGGAGGATCGTGCACCAGTCTCTGCGACAACTTGGTAGTTCCCATCGTTGAGGCGTTGAAGAACCCGGTAAGGGCCGAAATAACGGCGTAGGAGTTTCTCCGACCGGCCACGTTGACGTAGAGGATTCCATATCCACAGTTTTTCTCCGGGGGTGGTAGGCGACTTCTCTGTGGCGACGGTTGTACCTGTGAGCGTCGTAATGTTGCTGTGAGCGAATGCGCAAGTGAGCTAGTTGACGAGCTTCTTCGGCGCGTTGCGCATACTGGGCGGCATTTTCGGTGGTGGTCGCAAAGGCGTCAGGTAAAAGCATGACGTCCAACATCGTAGTAACCTCGCGGCCGTGAAGCAAGCGGAAAGGGGTAAATCCTGTAGTTTCCTGCACGGCGGTGTTATACGCGAAAGTTACGAAAGGAAGGACACTGTCCCAGTTCCTGTGGTCCACGTCGACATACATGGAAAGCATGTCTGTAATGGTCTTATTGAGCCGTTCTGTTAGGCCGTTCGTTTGCGGATGGTAAGCTGTCGTCCGGCAATGTACGGTGCCGCTAAGTGTCATCACTAGAGGCCGGAATTTTTAGGCACTAAAAAATCGTGTTTTAGGCGCCAAAAATAGGCAGGAAAAACACAGTTTTAGGCCCCCCAAAATCGTAAATATAGGCACAATAAATTTTGACAAAAACTCAAATTTTCGAATAAGGACGTGCGCGACCTGGTCTACGACAGGAAAGCAAACAAATGTTATATTTTATGATTGTACAAAGGCGTTAATGATTTAACATAGCCATGCAATGGTCCCCTCTTCGGGCATGGTTTCCAGAACACGGTCTCTCCTTTTATTGTCCAGAATGGTAAGTTAAGTGTCAACCATCGAATAAACACGCTCCTGGGTCTGCTTCTTTTCGGCATGGCTGGGAAGGGCAGCACATGATTCAATAGCCAGACCGCTAAAATGCCAGAAGGGTCTGTTAGCCTTGTATTGGCCGGGTCTAATAGCGCAGAGTCAATTTCTCCTCTTTGTGTGAACACCATAAAGGGCCCCTTACCAGGTTTGAGCGTTTCGAGCTATAAGTGTAATGCATGCATTGCGCTAACGATCACGTCTGCCAAGATTTGCAACGCTACGCTCCCCGGAAGGAGGTGACATGTCAGACTGAATGCCTCGTGCCCTTTATCTCACGGGCGCGCGCGCCAATGTGGGGAAGGTGAAGTTCAACGAGGAATGGTCCTGTGTATGTCACTGTAGTACATGAAACTGCGAGAATTATTCGAGGCTACATGTGTAATTTGTGCAACTGTTGCTTGAAAAGAAGAATGAAAGTTAATAGAAATATTAAAACATACAAACGGAATGTGTGCGCACTTTTCTTTAGTTTTTTCTTCGAATCGAGAGCGATGCGAGACTTATACAGCTGCCTATATTTCTTTTGTGTTCATGTTCTCGCCGTTCCAGCGTCGTGCCGGCGCCAGCCCCTGAAAACGCTTAGCATGTTTTTGGTGCATCGTTCCTTACAGCAGTTCCAGCTGTGCGACGCGCTGTGTCGTGGTAAGGACACAAGATCCATGCCAGCCTCTCCAAACGCATAGAGGGATCCATCCCACAGAAACAGGCAGTACACTATAGAGCGAACGCCGAAACAATACAACACCGCTTGTGCGCACGACCTGGCTTGGGCATGTCATGTGCACATAGTGTAATCTTGCGTGCGCATGGCGTGTTGATGCGTCAACGCCGTGTGATCTTCCGGCTCCGAGTTTCTCTGATACCGAAGAGGGCAGGGAAGGAATTTGGCTTGCGAGTGGTAAAGGTTTCAAGCTCATCTACCGGCATCACGCTTTCGCGGCTCTTAATGAACCAATTAAAAAGTTCTTGTGGTACAAAGCTCTTCATTGGGCACGCGAACACTTCCAGTATGTGACTAAAATTTCTAATGTGATCTGGTGAAGCGCCCTTTAAGAGTAAATTGCAAACGAAACAAAAGCCATGTGCACATCTGATTTTTTTTACCTACTTTCTATTTTCCCCTGACGGCACTCCATGGTTTCGCATTCGCTCTCCATATTCCTGCTGCTGCGCGCAGGCACCTCCTGTTTTCTAAAGCCCTCCACCACACCCAAGTCTTCAAGGAGGTGCTTCAATTCCATGGGAACACTGGACTGGAAAACCGGCGGTAAAAGCCGCCGGTTAGACGCCACTCTCCCTCTTCTTCCCCTCTCCTTTTCCCCGCCTTCCCGCCTGGTACGTGCTTCCATTTAGGGTTGCAGAAATAGCGTCCTTTCCTCTCTCCTGTTCCAACCGCTCGCGCCATGTCAGTGCGGTGGGGTAAGGTGGCCGGCGCGTCCCATTTCACTGCTGCTACCGGTTGCTTCCCGGATATTTGTTGAACTAGGGAACTATAGGTTGTTGCACCCCATAGAGTTCCGGAACGTCAATTTTGCCCGGTAACATGAATTACGGTCTCAAACTGTACTCGAAAGCAAAATTTGAGGCTAAATAGCGTTCATATAGGCACCAATTTTGAAAATAGGCATTTATGGGCACTTATAGACATTTAGGCACAAACCCCAAAAATAGGCATTTATAGGCACTATAAAAACACTATAAAAAGCCCTCCTTTACCCCTAATTCATGCTCATATATCAAAGTGGCGCGATAGGAACGCAAGGAAAAAAAAATAGGCATTTGCCTATAATCCGGTCTCTAGTCATCACTTCTTCCAGC
>JALIZH010014937.1:0-37762 GCA_030522465.1 Rhipicephalus appendiculatus
ATCGTACGGAATAAACATTTGAAAAGGTACAGTCCACGCAATCAGTCCAGCTGCAACTGCAGGTATCCGTGTTACCGGCTTCTGTTGATAAATGTGCAGGAGAATGTTTGCAGAACAATTCTGGATAAACGAAGGAAACATATCTCGCACACACCCGTAAAAGCCATAGTGCGCCTCATTAAAAAAGAGAACCCTTTTTTCTGCGTCAACACTGCTGAAAAATAGCGGTATCAAAATTTCGTCTCAATTAGTTTCTCAATGAAATGACAAATCCTATTGGGAACCTTTCATCCCCACCTTGGTACGACTGCCACCACAAATAATTGGATTGCACGCGGCTGCGAAAAGGGCAAAGCCATAAGTGAAAATAAAAACGCAGAATTTAGCGTCTTTCTCCATTGTTCGACCTTCCCTTTTTATCAACATATTAAAAGAAAACGAAATCCCAGAGGTCGATCAACTGCTGTACACCAGAGAGCTTTTCAGTACACATCACCGCTTGTGCTGTAATGAGAGCACATGCCACTTCCAATCGAAGGTGTCATGAACTCGCCAATAAATACGCCAAGCTTTACACTGGAGAATAAAAGTCAATACGCCTTGATATCAGTACACGTTTCTTGCATTACAAGTGCTTAAAATTTCTGTAAAAAAAAAACAAACATAATATCTCAATAACAGCTCTGCGATGCTTCAAACTGACCGGTCTTGAGCACTGACGATGCAGAAAATGAGTGTTTTTTTTTTTTGGCTTCGGATTAGTCGAATCATTCATTTACCGTAGAGTGTTAGGGGTGTTCTTTGTGTGCGTTGACCTTGAGAAAGTGGACGAAGGACACGTTGGATCTCTGCAGGTGGAAAGACTACTCGTTGGATTCGACGTAGAGGCTTTCTACATTGTTCTTCCAAAGGCACCTGAAGAAAGGCGAGTGCCTAGATGGTGGACAAGGTCAAGCATCTTCAAGCCACTTGATGTCGCAGACTGATAAACAATGGCCCCGTAATGTAATAATATTTGCGGTTTAACGTCCGAAAACCACGATATGATTATGAGGGACGCCACAGTGAAGGCTTACGAAAATTTTGACCATCTGGTGTTATTTAACGCACACTCACTCGGGTGCCTAGCATTTCGCCGCCATCGAAATGCAACCGCCGCGGCGGCGATCGAACCCGCTATATTCGGCTCACCAGTCGAGCACCGCAACTTTTACACGACCGCGGTACTCTAGGCACATGCGAATGAGGCTTTTAAACAGATTCATCGGGCACTTGCTTTCACTACCTAATGTACTGCGTGACAGCACCTTTAGTATATTCATAGTTTTCATGCACTTGTTTCTCCTGTACTTGATGTGTGATATAAAGTTCTGTTTCGAGCCCAGAATTAAGCGTAGAAATTTATGCTCCGCCTCTGCAGTTAACCGCTGACCGTCCCGGTCTATTTCTCGATTTAGATGGAGCCCTCTCTGTCTAGAAAAGAGAGCACGGGTGCTCTTTAGTGGATTTAATCTGAACCAGTTCTCATCTGCCCATTTGGACACCTTGTGCAGACGGAGCAGGGCCTGCGGCTCACAAATTGCGAGATCGCATGATTCAAATGCTATCTGGATAGCAACATGCGTGCAGTAGAACATAGTACGTGGGATGCAAAGAAGTAACGAGTTCATTTGTTAATGAAAAGCGTACAGATGAGCACACCACCTCGTGGTACACCAGTTTCCTGCTTGATCGACTGTGACATGGGATTTTCATCCCGAACGCTGGATGTGCGGTTTGACAAATACATTTCAATTATATTCAGCATCCTGCCGGTTATCCGAATAAGTCAGAGGTTTCTCACTATTTCAAATTGCCACGTGGTGCCATGGGCCTTTTCCTTGTGAAGTAATACAGAGAAAAAAAATTGTTTGTGGAAAAAGCTTCGCAAATTTGTGCCTTAATACGTATGATATTGTCAGTGGAGGATCGTACCTCTCGAAAGCCGCACTGATATGAATCAAGGAGTTCGTTTGATTTTAGAAAATGAGTTAAGGGGTAGTTAATAATTTTCTCAAACACTTCGCTTAGGCAACTTGCTAGTGCTGTAGGCCTTGTTATGATCGGCACCTGGACCGAAAGGGGAGCGGCGTTCTCTTTTCTTCGAACAAGTCGCCGAAGGGCTATCAGCCGTGTATTGTCCTTCCTAGCCGGGAAGTGAGGCGCCATGCAGTCCGACGCCGCACGGTGTTCGACGAGACGACTGAAATGGCTTCCGGTCGCGGCACCTTCCTTGAGGGGGACAACGAGCGTCATCATGGATGACAACCCGTCCCGCTAATTCAGTGGCGTGTTGTTACTTCGACGCGGCGGACCTCTTGATGCACCCGGTAGCCCGAGCGTGGGACCCATCACCCAGCGGTCTTCTCACGTCAACGAAGGAACACCTTGGTGCCGTAGGTGAAGTGTAGTGGCCACGCCCCAGTCAGGGACGTTGACCTGGGGGAGTGTTGGCGGTAGAGCTGTGCACGGGCCTAATTTTCAAGCCCGAGCCCGGCCCGGGCCCACTGACTGCGTCGAAGGCCCGCCCGAGCCCGACCCTAAAGGGCTTCGAGGCCGTCCGGCCCGGCCCGACGTACAAAAATACAAACCCGGGCCCGGTCCAGCCCGACACCATGAAAGTTTGCTGCGGAGACAAGATATCGCTTTTTTATCATGTGGCATTTTATTCAACATATCAAAGTTAAACATATGCAAAGAACACATGTTAGTTTGTATACAAAGATTACAAATTGTGTAAAAATAACAAGCTGTGCAGTGATTCGGACATCAGTGAAGTGCGACGCTCCTGCATCACATATCCCGTCGAACTGAAGTTCCGTCCGCTGCTCGCACTGGTAACCGGAATCGCGAATATTTTTTTCGCAAGCATAGCAAGCTTAGAATAATTAGACTCCTTGTTCTTCCAGAAGTTTAGTATCTCTGATGCAGGTCAGAAGGATGATTGCAAGGATAAATAATCACAAAAGTGATCAGTGGGTTCATCGTTAAAGAAAATAATTTCGGCACAACGTCTATATATTTGGTTTGATGTGGGCTTTGCACCTGGGCCGTCCGACCCGATGCCCGAGATGAGTAGCCCGAGCCCGGCCCGGGCCCGAGATGGGAAGACCTCCGCATACCCGAACCCGGCCCGCGGGCCGGGCCGGGCTCGGGCTTTTGGGCTACCCGGAGCCCGTGCACACCTCTAGTTGGCGGCACCGTCGGAAGTGGCGTGTGCCTTGTGTTTGGACAGCGCAATCTGGAGTAGTTTCCCCATCTACGGATCTGGGGAAAAGGGACTCTTTATAATCAGCCCCCCGTTGGCTCCTTGGAGGCCTTCGACACGAGATAGTCATGATGTAGCCAAATCTTCGTCTTGTATCACGAGATTGTCGCCCTGTAAATAATTTAATTGAAGTAAGACTGATAACTGGGCAAGTTGGTGTGTATCCATACTTAAACTTTTTTAGTGTGCGCAAAAGACAAGGACAAGAAAGCTCGTGCGTCTCTATTTTTCATGTCCTTGTCTTTTGTGCACGCTAGAAAAAAGTTTAAATATGAATGTAATTAAACCTCTTTGAGTTGCCTTTCAGTCTCTTCATGCTGCCTCGGCATCTTCCTCCCGGGTCTCCGGTGCCTTGCAAAGGCTAGTCGCAGCAGCTTGCAACCAGAAACGCAGGATGGATCCTTTACCCGTTCCAGTATCGGTAAAATTATAGCCTCCTTCTGAGTAAGGAGATCTCAACAGAGGCCCATATAACGTTGTATAGGTAAAGGAGGGTTTTCTGTGTTTTGGAGGGCAGGTGTTGCAGCATGAGGTATATCACTCGATCGGAACCAGGGGCACACTTTGTGCAGCTGTTTTGTGACGCCAGCAGTTCTGCTAAGCAGGATCATTAATTGTATGCTTCGTTTCCTGTACATTTCCGTTCTAGCTTTTGTTGATCCATTTGTGCTTTGTACCTTTGAAATGTATCAGAGTATTGTGATGAGCTGGATATGTGTTGAAAGCACGCTTCCAGAAAATTAGCTTTTCATTCATTCATTCATTCATTCATTCATTCATTCATTCATTCATTCATTCATTCATTCATTCATTAAACTTTATTTTTCCATTGTCCAAGAAGAAGGAAACGGGACTAAAAGCCGCCCCAGCGGCTTGACAAGGGTCCCGACTCCCTGTTACATGGCAGTGTAGTGAACATTCATAAAAAAAATAAATGCATTAAAACACTTCAAATACTATAGTTAATCCAAGTCAACAATTATACAACAGTTAACTAGAAGCAGTAGCTTAAACTTTAGCTAATAAAAATAACAATTCATTATTACACACTTGACGCACACATGAAACTGAATAGATGCATAATATGTATGTACATTGCAAAAATAAGCAACCCATCGTTTAACACATCGCAAACATAAACGAAAATAAAGTGGAAATTCATTCGTGCTTGTTTTGCTATTCTCAGGTGATCTTGCCCATGCAGTAATGCTTAATACCTTTATTAGATGTAACAAGAGGATGGAGGCCATCGTTTAAAAGTTCGTTGAATCGTTTAGGCTCTGCGAAACTCAATGACTGCGTACAACAGTATGCCCTAGGGGTGGGTACAGGCCACCGTTGCTTGAATCTGACATCCTTAATAGACTTATTTTCTTTCACCTTTGCGAATGAGAGAATGTAGTTTTCTTCATTTCTTAGTAAAAACCTATACATCAATGTTAACCTGTAGTCAAATAAACAAAATGCAGGCTCCATATCATATTTTGGAAAAAGTTCAACCGTAGAATAAAGGTAAGGTACATTTTCTATATACCGGACAGCTCTCTTTTGGAGAACGTGCAACCTATTTAGATTTGTCATACCAGTTGTACACCACACAACACTGCAATACTCCAATTGAGTAGATGCCAGGGAATTATAAGGAAGAATTTTAACTTTAATAGGAAGCATGTGTCGCACCCTTGATATGACACCAACAGCGCCAGACATTTCCGATCGAATGTATTACGTGTGTTCATTCCAAGTGAAATGTTCCGAAAAAATAACACCAAGAGTTTTGACATCGTTTACAAATTCTATCACGTCATTATCAAGTTGAACAAACAATCGTTGTGATAATTTTTTCCCTTTCGGTCGATATAAAATTGCTTTTGTTTTCCCTGAGTTTATCATTAGGTGATCAATCTCTGCCCAAATTTTATGCTTTTTAAAACATTATTGGTTGTTTCTTCTAACTGACTTTCAACTGTTCCTGAAATAAATACTCTTGTATCGTCAGCGTACGCAAAAACAAACTGTCCTTTATCTGTGGTATGTACGACGTCGTTACGTATATAGAAAACAACAATGGCCCCATGCAGTACGCCTCCTTGGGGGGACTCCTTTTTTAATAGGCCGCTTGATAGACTTTGGAGTTCTGATATCGACATATCGTATTCTGTGTGTAAGGTATGAGTGAATGAGCTCGTGGGCTTTTCCACGGACGCCATATTTCTGGCGCTTTAGAAGAAGAATAGCGTGATCAATGAGGTCAAATGCATTAGAAAAGTCAATACGTACACCTATCATGAATTCCTTGTTATTTAATGATTCTATAATAATTTCTTTTTTGGGCAGTTAGCGCCGTTTCTGTAGAGCGATGTTTCTGAACCCATGTTGAAAGTCACGAAGAAGGCTATGCTTATTGAAATACGACGTCAAAAGCAAGTGCATTAATTTTTTATACCTTTTTGAAAATATTGGTAGGAATAGATATGGGATGGTAACTGCTTAAAATATTCTTATCACCTTTTTCATATATTGCCACTACGCGCGCAAGCTGCATCAGCTTAGGGAAAACGCGACTGGAAAAAAATGACATCAAAAAGCTGAGTGCCTACTGGGGTTATGATTTCTAGGACACATTTTACGGGGAACAGTTTGGATTCCATCAGCATCTTTAGTTTTGCTAATTTTCATTCAGTTGAGATAAGAAAAATCTTCGGGACAACTAGTTGGAGAGAAAAAAAGTGAATCGGGATTTTTCGTTCCATGTTAATGTTTTGTTGACAGAAGAAGCTGTGGTGATTTGATCTGCGCTATCTGTAGGTTGATGTGCAAAGACGCAATAAAAAGCATCTGCGAGTGCTTCCCCTGATAGCTCTTTCCCTTCGCTCAAGATGATATCTGAGATAGCTGCTTCACTGCTTGGGTGAAGAAGCGCGTTCAACATGCGCCAAAGTGCCTCCTATGTCTGCGTCTTTTCGCCACAAAATAAATTGATATAGTAAGAATCTTTTTTGTATCTTCTAACATAGATGTAAGCTGGCTCCTGTATATGCTCTGAATTCTGCTAGCAATATTGCATCTCTAGTTTTCACAACTATTGCGTACAGGACATTTTTATGTTGTATCATTTTTAACATCCTGCGAGTGATCCAAGGCTTGCGTGCCCTTTTAGGCTTACATACTTTCTTAATTGGAAAAGTTTGCTCTTTGAAGGGCAATAAACTGTATTAATGAGGTTAGAGTAGGCGGTGTAACTGTCATCTGATCCGTAGACAGGACTCCAGCTTCGCTGATAGCTCGTCGAAAAGACTCCGAGCTCACGTGACGTTATTATATGAATACTACGTGATGCAAAAGGTTTCCTTTTAGAAAGTTTTTTTTTCTGCTAAGATGAATATACCACGATTATCACTAATGCATGTATAAATTACATCAGGCGTTATTAGTCTCGGATTAATATTTGTGATGAAAACATCCAGGAATATAGTCACCATTTAGAGAAATACGCGTAGGACTAGTCATGATATTGCAGGCACCACTGAAAGCCATAATCGAAAAAAAGTAATTTTCGTCGACTAGTAGACGCAAGCAAGTTCACATTAAGATCACCACCGATAACAAATCCTAGGTTATACTTTCAAGCAAAAGCAAAAAAAAAATGATCCAGCAAAGAAATCACCCGAGGGTGGCCAATAACAAACACAGAACGAGTTACTCCGTCTCATAGTTAGCACTTCATAATCAGGGTTCACAATCGTAAATTCCGGTGCATGCTCAGCAAGTATGTCTTCCTTGATCAGGAGGGCAACGCCGCCACCACGCTTACTTTCACGATTTTTAAAGTAACAGTGATAACTAGATGGGAAAAAAGTCGATGACGTTCCTTGATAACAAGTTTCAGTTAGCATTATCGCTGTGAAGTGCAATCCGAAATTTTCTAACGTCGATGTCATTTGATCATCGTTATTTGCAAGGGATCGCACGTTTTGGTGAAAGAACGTCATGGCTGGCTTTTGTGTATAGTTAAACTGTTTTATTTCAGATTGTTTGAAGACCATAAACTAGTCTAGTCTACAAGTGGGTAACTTCACTCTCACTGCAGAATTTTCCCTAAGTCAGCAGCATGAGTGATAGGAATGACAGTTCTATCAGTTTTCTGCACAAAAATTTTCCCGTTCTTAGTCCAAGCGTATTTCCAACCATATTGTTATGTGCCACTTACCTGGAGGACGAAGAAGTGGAGGACGGGTTCGCTCCTGTTGTTCGCCATCTTGGCTGTTGTGGCTCTGATCACTCTGATCGTGCGAATATTGTAAATACACCCTTTTTCTGTCTCCCCGTAACATATTTGGTGGAGGTGCGGGGTATATCCGAAGCACACCACGGAACTTCGCCGCGGGCGTCTTCTTGGGCAATCCGACATGTCGACAGGCAGGCCCGTTGATCCAGCCCCCGCTATGCCAACTGAACCCAGCCACCTCGTCGTGACCCATCTGCGAGACCCTGGCACCTTCTGCGGAACCGATAAAGTGCACGTCGAAAAGTGGCTGGCCGACTACGAGCGCGCCAGCAAGACCAACCGGTGGGATCCGACTTTGATGCTAGCAAATGTCAGCTACTACCTCAGAGGAACGGCTAGTGTGTGGTTCGACACGCACGAGGAGGAGCTGACCAGTTGGGATGTATGCAAAAAAAAGATGAAAGACCTCTTCGGAAAGCCTATTGCACGCCAACGAGCCGCCCAGAAAGAACTCTCGTGCCGTGCGCAAACCTCGACAGAGCCGTACATGGCGTATATACAAGATGTCTTAGCCTTGTGCCGGCAAGTTGACGACAATATGCCCGAAGCCGACAAAGTAAGCCACATTCTTAAAGGCATCGCCGATGACGCCTTTCGCTTACTAGTCTATAAGGACTGCTCCACCATTGACGACATCATCCGGGAGTGCCGACGCTTTGAAGACGCGAAAAGCCGTCGAGTCACGCAGCAATTTGTCGGGCTTCCTAACACCGCCGCCACGTCGTAGTGCGAAGACATCCACCTCCAGCCACCGCCCAGTACCGAAGACTTCCTGCGTCTTGTGCGGCGAGAGATTGAGGCAGCATCCCCATCTGCTCCGCAGGTGCGGTCTTACGAGGAGACCCGCCCGACAGTGTCATTGATCCAGGCCGTCGTACGCGAAGAACTGGCGAACGCGGGTATCCAGCCCATATGGGCCCTAAGTCGTCCCGTGGTCAGCCCTGTCCCACCTTACCGCCCACAGTCGACCTATTCCAGATACCGGTATCCGAACCAGTGGCGGAGGCGTGATGACAGGCCATGTGACAGGCCGATATGCTTTAACTGCAATGGGGTAGGCCACATTTCTCGCTATTGTCGTCATCGTCGGCCATCGTCTCCTCGTGCCCCGTACCGTGCAGAGGACACTCGACCCTCACCTTTTCACGGCCGCGAAGACCCATCAAACCTTGATGCCCAATCTCCGGTCTCCACTTTACGACCGCTCGCCGTCCCCGCAGAACCAGCGTCGTCCTCGGTCACCTTTCCCCCGTCGCTCACCTTCACCGTACCCTCGCCGCCCCTCCTCGGAAAACTGACCAGTGCAGCTCCCGGAGGTGATGCTGCATTGACCTACCGACCCGGAAATCCTCTGTTCACTCTGGCTACCCGACAAAACCTTTTGGATGTGGAAGTAGATGGCATGCCTGTGTCGGCGCTCATCGACACTGGTGCCCAATTATCAGTCATGAGCGCTCATCCTTTCTCGTCGCCTCCGCAAGGTCCTTACGCCCGCCTCATCACCTCTTGTCCGTGTAGCCGATGGCAGTACACCTTGCGTTCTTGGGATGTGTACTGCGCGTGTGAGTTTCAATGAGCACAAGACCTCAATTCTCTTCGCTGTTCTGGACGACTGCCCCCCGTGACCTGATCCTCGGCCACGACTTTCTGAGCACGCATTCTGCCCTTACCGACTGTTCTTCCTGGTCTTTTACAGTTAGAGCTTCCCGATATGCCTGATATGCCTGACCACACCATCGCGTCGCCATCACGTTTATGTGTGGTCCAGTTCGTGCACTTGCGACCAGGTACGGCGACTTACGTCTCATTTGGCCCAGACCATCCGGTACGTGATGGCCGACTACCTGCTTACCCCTTCCTTGGACGTTCTTCTGACGCGACGTGTAGCTCTTCCGCACTCACTTGTGACTGTTTCTGCGAACCACGCATGCATCCCTGTACTAAACTTTGTACGTTGCGCACAATTGCTTCCCGAAGGTATCACAATGGGCACTATATCCCCTTTAGACGCATACGAGCCTGTTGCCCTGGCCCATTGAGGCGCCACAGCCCGCGTTAGGCCGCCTAGCCGCTAGCGCAACACTTGACCCATTCGACGACATGATCGCCCCGGACCTTTCCCCTTCGCAAAGCCAGGACCTACGCCTTTTGTTGGCGTCATACAGCGATGTTTTCGATTTAGCCTCGCCCCAACTTGGCCGAACATCTCTGGTAACACATCGTATTGATACCGGGGAGGCAAGACCCATTCATCGACGTCCTTACCGTGTCTCTGCGACCGAGCGCACCGTCATTCAAACGGAAGTCGACAAAATGCTTGCTAAGGACATCATCGAGCCATCTTCGAGTCCTTGGGGGTCGCCTGTGGTTCTTGTAAAGAAAAAAGACAACACCTGGCGGTTCTGCGTCGACTATCGGCACCTTAACAATATCACCAAGAAAGACGTCTACCCTTTGCCGCGAATAGACGACGCCCTTGATTCTCTTCATGGCGCACGGTACTTCTCTTTTCCATAGACCTTCGCTCAGGCTATTGGCAAATTGCTGTCGATGAAAATGATAGGGAGAAGACCGCCTTTAATTACACCGGATGGGCTCTACCAGTTTAAAGTCATGCCCTTTGGGTTGTGTAACGCGCCAGCAACATTGGAAGCGCATGATGGACTCCCTACTTCGGGGTTTCAAATGGTCCACATGCCTCTGCTACCTCGACGATGTCGTCGTTTTCTCACCTACGTTCACAAGTCACCTGCAACGCTTGTCGGCTATTTTGCAAGTCTTTCGCACCGCAGGTCTTCAGCTCAACTCTTCAAAATGCCAATTTGGCCGTCGAGAGATCACCGTGCTTGGCCACCTTGTTGATGCTGCGGGTATACGACCAGACCCAGCAAAAATACGCGCCGTTGCGAACTTCCCAACTCCACGTTCTTCCAAGGACGTTCGCTCTTTCTTTGGCTTATGCTCCTATTTTCGCCGTTTTGTTAAAGATTTTGCAGCGATTGCACAGCCGTTCACGTGCCTTCTTAAAAAGGACGTCCCCTTTTCTTGGGGTCCTCTCCTGGCGTCGGCCTTCTCTCATCTAGTCAACCTACTCACGTCGCCCCCTGTGTTAGCCCATTTTGACGACTCGGCACCCACCGAAGTACGTACCGATGCTAGCGGTCATGGCATCGGCGCTGTTCTCGGCCAAAGTCAACGTGGTCAGGATTGTGTTATTGCATACGCCAGCCGCCTTCTTTCCGCAGCTGAACGGAATTACTCGATAACAGAGAGAGAGTGCCTCGCTCTTGTTTGGGCCGTCGGGAAACTTCGTCCGTATCTGTACGGCAGACCCTTCACCGTTGTCAGTGATCACCACGCTCCCTCTGCTGGCTGTCTTCTCTTAAGGATCCCACTGGTCGTCTTGGTCGTTGGGCATTACGACTGCAAGAGTACACGTTCACTGTCGTCTACAAGTCTGGCCGCTTGCATCAGGACGCCGACTGCCTGTCCCGTTATCCCGTAGACCCACCAGAACCTTCGGAGAACGATATCATTCCATCTGTGCTCACCATAGCTGACCTCTTCAAAATTTCTGCTGAGCAACGCCGTGACCCGACTCTCCGCAAGATCATTGACCGCCTCAATTCAACAGCTCCCGACTCATTCCATTCCTTCGTCTCTTCGTGCTACGCGATGGCACCTTGCTTCGTCGCAGTTTGATGCCTGACGGCCCTGACCTCTTGCTTGTGATTCCGGCACACCTTCGTTCGACTGTTCTGGCCCAGGTTCACGATGTGCCAACAGCTGGGCACCTCGCCGTTTCCCGCACCTACGATCGTGCTCGCCGTAGGTTCTACTGGCCAGGAATGTACAGATCCGTACGTCGTTACGTAACATCTTGCGACCTTTGTCAGCGCCGGAAGAAGTCGACACTACCGCCAGCTGGCTATCTTCAGCCTCTCGAGGTCCCATATGAGCCATTTCATCGTGTCGGCCTGGACTTGCTTGGTCCGTTCCCTACGTCTGTCTCGGGAAATCGATGGATCGCCGTTGCCACGGACTATGCCACGTGGTTTGCCATTACTCGCGCACTTCCAACCAGCTGCGCGACCGACGTAGCAGACTTCTTGCTCCACAACGTTATCCTTCAGCACGGAGCACCACGGCAGCTCTTAACCGACCGTGACAGGCAGTTTCTTTCCAGGGTCGTCAATGACATTCTGGCGTCTTGCTTGACCAAACATAAACTAACCACGGCCTACCATCCACAGACGAATGGCTTGACGGAGCGGATGAATCCAACCATTACCGACATGCTGGCAATGTACGTGTCAGCTGACCACCGAGATTGGGATTCCGCATTGCCTTTTGCCACGTTTGCGTATAACACGTCCCGGCACGAAACGGCTGGTTATTCGCCATTCTTTCTCTTATTCGGCCGAAATCCAACGTTGCCTATGGACACGATGCTGCCTCCTTCCACGCACACACCTACTGAGTACGCTCAAGAAGCTATTGCCCGCGCCGACTATGCACGTCAACTTGCACGCGTTCGGTTACACGACTCGCAAGCGGGCCAACAATCCTGTTACGATAGCCGTCACAGAAACGCCCACTTTGTTCCTGTATCTCTTGTACTTCTTTGGTCTCCAGCACGCCGTGTTGGGCTTTCTGAAAAGTTACTGTTCCCGTACACCGGACCATACCGTGTATGCCGTCAAGTGACTGACGTGACATATGAGATCGAACCATTGTCTTCGACCCCGTCGACATCGTTGACGTTGTCCGTCTGAAGCCGTATCGTACACCGGACCCCACCGACGCATGTGTAAAGTGGCCATTCTCACTGCCGCCTTTGTTCAGATGCACCGAGTCGGTGCTTTCGCCGCCGGGGAGTAATGTTATGTGCCACTTACCTAGAGGACGAAGAAGGGGAGGACAGGTTTGCTCCTGTTGTTCGCCATCTTGGCTGTTGTGGCTCTGATCACTCTGATCGTGTAAATATTGTAAATACACCCTTTTTCTGTCTCCCCGTAACAATATTGTTTCCGCTGTGTATTCGCTTCACCGAACAGAGGCTTTGTGGCCGAGCACAGGTGCTCATTAATAAATATCGGAGCTTTTGGTTCCAAGGCAATGTCTTCCGACGACAGTTTCTGCTTTCTTGCCTCGGCAAGAAACGAGTCACGTGCTGCCCGCCATGCGAACTGAACATTTATCGGAGCATGCGCGTTGCCTGTAGATTGTGGGCGGTGCAAGCTTCTATATCATTGTCATTTAGAGGCATAGATGTTGCCAGTCCAACCTTTTTCAGCATATCCAATGTATTTTCAGAGGGAATCAGTGGTACACCTTTCAGTTCAATATTAGAGGGTCGGCTGCATTGCTCAATTTGCACAAGTCTACTTTCTTGTGCTTTCAGCGCTGAATTCAGAGTCACGTTCCCGTTGCAGGGCTTTTACAAACTCTTTTAATTCACAATTTTCCTGCTGCACTGCATAACGGGATTGTCGCATGTCTTCAAATTTCTCATTCATATAGCCAAGACTAGTTTTGATTTCCCTGATATCTTTCCTTGACTCCCATTCAAGGCTTTCACGGAACTCGCGCATTTCTTGTTTGAAATTTCGGTTCATTTCGTCAAAAAGCTTAAAACTTGAAGGACCCTTTGTACATTCCAAAGTGTGTTCGGCGAAAATAATGACACGAGGAGAGAGAAAAAAAATTAGGCAGATCCCAGTACCATAGGAATCAATGTTATGCGAAGCATCCGGAGGTAAGGTGACTGGGGTGTAATTTTTTTATTGACTGAAACGTTATGAAATGACGCTAAAAATATATAGAAATGTTGCACGCACAGATATGTAGAACAGTCGCATATGTTTCATATAACCAGTTGTTTATAGCTGTGTAACGATGCCAACAGAAGCATGGGTATCGCCAACACCAGAAGCCGTAAGCTGATATGTAGAGCTTGTGCTCGCAAGGATGGTAGCTCTGGATTGTGCTACGTCAACTAACTGCAGTGGATGGCGCTTAAGTATACAACTGACGTTAACCCGACATGACTCCTTCGTCATAGGAATACGTATGTAATGTTTATAAAATTAGATAGCCAGCACTGCAACCACAATATGCGTTTCACCAACGTTACGCCTTCATAGGGTGTTCTTCCAAAGCAGTTTCGAGACCAGACGTGGCTCTGTGGTAGAATGCTTGACTGCCACGCAGAATGCTTGGGTTCGATTCCTGCTGGGACTCTGATTTCTATTCTTTGTATTCCTCGGGTCAACGCCGTCGATGTCCGTTTTTCATAACGCTGTCGCCTTTAAATTACCAGTGTCAACGCCACCAATGTCAGTTTCTCTTAACGCTCTCGCATTTAAATTACCAATGCCTGTTCTCGCCGTTCCTGGGTAGATATAAATTGTCAAAGTCCTGTGGCGCATACCCGCATTCCGCGGCCCGTGGTATACGGGTATGAACCACACGTGTCTGGAGAAATGAGTTTGACGACGTACGCGACGGGATTTTCACGTTATTCATGTCATGACCAGCCAGACATATTCGTCAATATCTCTTGCCCTCCCACACAAATTTTGGTCTACCCCAAGTTAAGGAGGCCATCACGAGAGCATCCAGACGTAGGCGGCTAGATAGATAGATAGATACGTAGATAGAAACGCAAAAAGTGCTTACAGTACGCAAAGAAATGCTTCACATTTAAAACCGCCAGGCCTGCACGGAACCTGCAGCACAGTCACAGCGAAAGCTGGACGAACGTCCTTTCTAGAGCGTTTTTTAAGCACTCTTGGGCATAGGTCGGCGAACTCACTGATGAGTCGACTCACTCGGACTCACTCAGACTCAGATCGAGCCGTCAGTCTGAGTCTGCGTGAGTCCGGGTGAGTATTATTTTGGTGAGTTTGAGTCCGAGTGAGTCCGCTTGAAGAAAAAATTTTCGTGAGTGTGAGTCCGAGTGAGTTCGGCTCAGGAAAATTTTGGTGAGTCTGAGTCCGAGTGAGTCCCAAGCGCAAGATATATTTCTTGAGTGAGTCTGAGTGTGTTGCACCTTATTTTGCCGACCTATGGTCCTATCTACTCTTCTTCAACATTACTATCAGCCTTCCCAGGATTCATGGTTGTGCTCACGTCTACGCACACATATTTCAAAGCAGTGTCGTTCATAAATCATTTCAATATTTATTGATCAGAGGCGCGAATTACGTAGCGGGTTGCCTTGACCTCCCCCCCCCCCCCCCCCGCCAACTCTTTCAGGGAAGTTATTGATAAATACATCTTATGTTGTCATCGCTTTCAAGAAAAGTGAGCTTACTGCTTTGCGAACACTCCCAACTCGTATTCGAAGGTACATATCAAAAGGTGCCAAGAAGAGTACCGACTACGTGAGATATTGGTGTTAAGTGCATTGACACCATGGTCGAAAAAGCTTATTGTAGGCTAATGGACTCATGAGTCGACTCACTCGGACTCACTCAGACTCAGATCGAGCCGTGAGTCTGAGTCTGAGTGAGTCCGGGTGATTAATGTTGTGGTGAGTTTGAGTCCGAGTAAGTCCGGTTGAAGAAAATTTTGGTGAGTGTGAGTCCGAGTGCGTCCGCCTCAGGAAAATTTTGGTGAGTCTGAGTCCGAGTGAGCCCTGAGCGCAAAATATATTTCATCAGTGAGTCTGAGTGAGCTCCACAAGTTTTGCCGACCTATGCTCTTGGGGCAACTACTACAAACACACTTCCATGGTCCCCACTACGCCATAAATCACCATAATTTTTGTGTAGTGGGGTAGCGTCCGTTGTGCCAGTCATTCTTTGGAAAAGCGTGGTACCCGCTAAACACTTGTCACGCATTATGTGCACTTTGTTGGTGCTGTGGCTGACGACGATGAAGAATTATGCCATTTTGTAATGGGTTGGAGCACTGAACGACCCACTCGGTACGCAATTCGCATTGTGTGACACCTGGTTGTTGGTTTACTGTTCTAAAACGTTTACAACACATGTAAACGCGATTGCCTACCCGACATGAAGCCTGCATAGGGTCAGTTTGCAACGCAGTTTCAAGCACCGGCGTAGGTCAGTGGTAGAGTGCTGGGCTGCCACGCAGAGGGCCCGGTTTCGATTCCCGATTCTGTCATAGGTATTTTTATTTACTTAGTTTTTTTCTTATTTCGTGCGATAGTGGTTGCGGACACCGGCGGCGGCGGACAACTACGGTGGAAAAACCGCCCTTGTTGTGATCTCATAACAGCTTTCGCTGTAAAAGCCGCTTCCGAAATCGGTTCGGGACAGAATCATAGCTCTGCTTCATCTAAGCCGGATTGCTCCCTTTGCATGGGTGTAAAGCTTCTTCATTAGAATTATTTGGGTAGGCCTGCGAGCTGTCGCGCTCTGTTGTACAGCTCGCAAGAACGCCTAAACAGCCACAGCTCATTTTGTCTCGCCACGGTCGTGAACGTCCGACACTCGTTGTGCTCTTGAGAAAGGCGCCTTCGTGAAAGAGACAGAGATGGGGCGCGCCTATGTTATGCGGGCTCATAGAAATGCGAAAGGACGGACTTGAGGCTCAAGCCTTTCCTTCATCTACCGAGGTGAAACAGTGAGTCAATGATCCCGGAACTGATCTCAACTAATAGCTGGCGAAGTTCCCAAGAGCATAAAAATCATTATTCCACTGTACCCACTCATGATTTAGAAGGAAAGAAAAAAGAACACCGGGCACACTGTGCTTCAGACGCCGCCGCGTGGCAGGAGACGCAGAGGGCTCATTCCACGTGCCGCACTTTAAAAGAAAAAGAAACTTCAAACAGCGTGGGCTTCTGCATTGTGGACACTTGCAGCGCGTTACTCATACACAAACACGTAACAACTATGACAGTTGTTAGTTCACGCTTGTCCTATGTATACCTATGCGTTCTTTTCGAGCGTGCTTTGTGCTGCAGCGGCGCGCTGCAAGTAACGAGCTGCTTGTCGTTCTTCGTGCGACATTCTAATTTCTTGCTATCGCATTCATTACTTTGCCCTAGTGGCGAAACTGTGACTTTTTAGGTAACCTTCGTCTGAGCAACGCCTCCTCTATTTTATCAATGACAGCCAAATGCGCCCGTTCCAGCCGTTCACCGCCCTCTCCTCTAGCCCTTTCCTACTCTTACCCATCGCCTAGCCTTCGCGTGTGCTTAGCGTTCATGGGGGAGAGCACCCGTAATGTAGTGCATCACGACGGAAATCATATGAAGTAATTTTTTGTTCAGTTGTGTGCAGATCCGTGGGGCGGCGTCTTGCATCCCTCGTGTTCACTATGTTGGCGGTCACCCTGGCTCTGTAAGAGACACGCTGTTTTGAGATAGCGCGCCTCCGTTCGTAGCGCTATGCGGGCAACCACAGGGGACGCGTCACTGCGACGCTGCAGTGCATGCTCTGCCTTTAAGAGATGCCACACGAGCGCTGTGAGGCAGCGGCGGCATTGCTTCGAGATACAAAGAAGGGGCACGAAGGAAAAAATTGGACAGACACATGATATTGGAGAAGGAAAACGCGTCTATCGCATCTCCGTGCTAAAGCGCTCGGACGCACGTGTGACGCAAGCAGCCCTACCCTACATGTGGCGTCGCATCTCGACCACTCCCTGAACTAAGGCGGACCGGCGGCTCCCATTAAGGGGGGGAGCGTTTGCACTGGCATTGAATAAAATAGAGGAGGCGTTGGTCTGAGGGTTTATCACGTGCTATTCTAGATAGATAGATAGATAGATAGATAGATAGATAGATAGATAGATAGATAGATAGATAGATAGATAGATAGATAGATAGCAATATACAGCATATGCAGGGTGTTTCAAGAAATGTGTCCACCATTTTTAAAAAATAAGGAAAATGCGGTATTCGCTCGCTGTCTTCAGAATTGCTTTTTTTGTAGCGGCAGGCATCTGAAGAGAGTTGAAGTCATGATTTGGAACAATAATTAAGCAAGTTAAATTAATTAACTTTGTAATTAGCGGAGTTAGGTGCTCAAGTCCAATGACAGAATTGAAGTCCTTCATGCGAAGAACCCATTTCAGCTTTGAGATTTCGAAAAGGCAGCCTCCAGGAATAATTGCGAAGTAATGAAATTCTCCCAGATTGAGCGGCCAAACCGAAACCGAAACGCGGAAGAGCGCAACTGCCATATTCTTCTGAGACGTCCACAATGAGTGAACGTCATTATATCAGCCATCAACCGACTTCTTGGTGTGAGCGTGTGGGCTGCGCTTGCAGTTGTAGCACGCATGACGCACATACGTTAACGAACGGGGAAGAACTGCAGCTCTGTAACCGTTCTCTTGAACAGTCACGTCATTCTAGTCGTCTGCTTGTTGCGCTAATCAGTGCTTGGGTTTCGGTTTTGCCATTGAATTTGCCTGAATTTCATGAAACCACTATAATTAACAGAGGCCGCTTTTTTGAAATCTCCAAGCTGAAATGGGTTCTTCGCATGAAGGACTTCAATTCTCCCTTTGGACTTAACCACCTAACTCCGCTAATTAAAAAGTTAATTACTTTAACTTTATTAATTACTGTCCCAAATCATGCCTTCAACCACGTTAAGATGCCGGCCGCTACAAAAAAAGCAATTGTGAAGACAGCGAGCAAATACCACATTTTGCTGATTTTTTAAAAACAGTGGGCACATTTCTTGAAACACCCTGTATACGGTGAATGAACAAGTGTGCAGAAATAGATGGAATCTAGTTGCACAGGAACAAGTTCATGTGCACATTAGATTGGGCTAGTTATGATTTAAAGGTGCAATACCTCTGTGAAGGTTTGTGTGGAAAACCTTGTTTTGTGAAAAGCTCGCACGATTCAGTGGCGTCGTACGCGTAAACCAGCGCCGCCGTGCGTAGAGAAATGCGACCCTCGAAGGTGCGCAGGCCGCATGCGTATGCTTATGCCCCATTTTCTAATAATTGATGTTCTCGATCGCGGGCATCTAGGCGATCAGCCGTTTCTGATTTGGCAATTTGGTCTTTCATCAAGGTGAACAGTCATTTATTATTCTTACCTGGGATATTTCATTGCTGCCTAGATGGAACATGATTAGGTTGCAGCCGACGGCCTCTCACGTAGGAGGCGACTTGCATCGCAGGCAGTCAAAGCAGGTGCGAACGCGGTGTTTCACGGATTTCATGAGCCTCAGGCACTAGTACCTTTGCCGCACTCAAGCCAATCTACGCGTGTTGCCTAAGTGTACAGAGGTCGCCCGGTTGTGACATGCTTGACGTCCTTCGGTACGAAGGGCCGCACATGTGAGGACACAAGTAGGTTGATCCGATCATAGGCGTGCGCAGGGTGTTCTCTTAGAGGGAAAGGGGGGGGGGGGCAGTTTCACCGCAGAGCTCCCCCCCCCCCCTATCACCTGCATTGGTCGAGTTCGAGAGAAAACGAACTTCTCAATGGATGCAGAAATAAACATTAAGCAGTGGCGTGCTTCTGACAAGGGCCTGCCTTTCGTCCCCGCCTTTCAGGCCGTAAATCCTCAGGTAGCACAAAACAGATAATTGACGTTTTATAAACGTTTATCCCAGACAATAAGAACGTCTAGAAGACGTCGCGAAATGAAAGCTAAAGATCTAGAAAACGTCGTATATCGCGTCTAATATCCGGCTAGAATTCGTTTTTAACACCATGAAGAAAACATTTTAAAAACGTCGAGAAAAGTTTGATTCTATAAAAGCCATTTCTGGATACCTAAAATATCCCGTTGCATTGTCTTTACAAGGGTGTTTTCCAGACGTTTTTCAGACGTCATTCAGGATCTCTTGTCTTTGCTGTTGTGTTTCTGTGCATGGAATTTGCTCATGTTTAGAGGAAGCCCTCTCTGTAAAAGTAATTACAGTTACTTTATTCTGTATCTACTATTACAGAGTGAGAGCTCAGTCGATTCACAGACAAAAGTGGTCGTGTCGTAATTTATTATGCAAAACAGCAACGATTCATGTACATTAAGAAACATAAAAACCAAAAAAACGAGATATGCGACCAGATAACATCATACAGAAGCAGCAAAGAACACAAAATGTTGTGGTACCTAAAATGCAGGTATATAGATTCCAACCTCGATGAACACAACTTTTTCTTGCGCGACGCATGATTAGCAAAATTTGTTGTCAAACAACTCACAATGCAACATGACATAACTAAGGATCTGGCACAGCCATTCTGCGATATCTAAACGTCGTCTCAGTGAGCTCCCCTGGATAAAACACTAGAATGAAGGGAAGAGAAATTGTCGAAAGGGGAATGTCGCCGACGCGGATGATTCGTCAAGATGACTAGTTTCCATTAGGGTCCTGACGAAAGCAAGCCTCCATGTTGAAAAGTTTGTTCAACGCTTCATATTCCGCTGAACGTTTATCTAGAGAAGGAACAGAGAAGGAACAGAGGATAGAAAGGGAGGTTAACAAGCGTCCAGTTTGCTACCGTACTCATGGGGAGGGGAATGAGGGAGTGAAAAATATAGAGAAGAGAAAGAGACATTTCACAACACACACACAGAGGAGCGTATCACAGGCGGTCGCTCAATTCTGTTGTCTTGAAGTACTGCAGGAGGGCTCGTGTGCTTTTCTGGGCTGATGTGTGGTGAAGCCAGACTCCCAAGATGTTTCCTTCATATTTAAGTCTCCTGAAGGCACACTGGAGTCCGGCGACGTTGCTGAAATTAGGGACAGCGGCACAAGAGATGACCTGTAGTCTCTACGCAGTTGCGGTTACCGCACATAGATGAATCTGTCATACCAGTCCGATAGCTGAATAAAGTTAGAAGACGCTAAACCGAGCCACAACCAAGACAGCATTGTAACCCGGAAAGGAGGCATGCATCACGCACCTGTTATGTGTATCCCTTCGTTTCAAAGCAATCGTCCTGTAGCACTACTTAGGTCGACTGTTTGTGGAAATCAATTCAAATGTGTTGAAACCTGTAATAAGAAAATAAAACAGCAATATAATATTGGCCCATCCAGCCAAGAATACGTAATAAAAAAAACGTATTTGGCTTGCAAAATCACTGTTGCTGAAGTGTGTTGCTCGGAAAATGTAGATTTTAGGAACTTTATAGCAACATGCCTCTGTTGGAAGATTTCTCACAAAAAAAATTGTTGGCGAAGAACACTGGCATCATTTGGGAAGTAAGACTAGACGTTCTGAACAAAAGACGCCACTTTAGACGTTAGCTAAAAAACATTTGTGGATACAGCATCCATGTTTAAAGCTGGGCCCACACTCTAAGGCAAAAGGGTGTTAAAAGGGTGTGCCGTTCGTCCTCTTGGGGACTAATGGGGCTGCCACAACTATTAGTCTCTTTAAGGACTAATGGCACCGGGTCTAACAGTTAGTCTCCTCAAGGGACTAACATTTAGTCCTCACATTTACACCTTCGCGGGCAACCGTTAGTCCCCACACTTGCACCTCAGTGGACTAACATTTAGTCCTCACATTTACCCCTTACCGGTAAACCGTTAGTCCCCACAGTTGCACCTCACCGGACGAACGGTTGGTCCACTCAAATGCTCCACTGGGATGAACTTTTTATCCTCAGTTCAAATGATGCGTTAATCCCCAGGGATGATTTTGCACAGTTACTCTCTGCAAAGCTTAATACTTTTCTCGCGTGTTTTTCTCCGCAGTGAGCAACAAATGGCGCGGAAAAGAACACGCGAAAAAATATTTAGTCATGCTTGTTTCACTGCTTTCGCAGTCAATGCAACAACGAAAGACAAACGTGAGACAATGAAATGTTTTATTTTTCTATATACATATACATTTTGTGCATTCTTTCAGTAAATTCGCTGCCAGATGTCAAATTCAGGTCCAGCCGCGTTGTCATATCTCGTACAGTCGTCTTTGTCAAGCTGCGCCAACGGAAGCGACAAATGACCGGCATTGCACGCACAAGCGCACGCAGCCTTCTGCACACAGTGGACAACGCCTGCACAAAAATATTGCAAATTGTTAGTCACATGTAACAGTGAGGAAGATACACGCACATGGCAAATACGTGCAAGGTGAAATAAGTACGCATGTCCAAAATATGGCATGCAAATATTTTCACCACGATGTCATACATAATCGAAAACGCATTTCGAGTCATAGCGCAACAGCTCAAGTGCGGCAGCCGCAGCCATCATGCCTAGGCGCCGCGACCGCCGAGTCGGCGAGTTCTCTGCGAGCGGCGTCGTATACAGCTCGAGCAAGCGAATGCGGGGCCGAACGCGGAGCTTCTGCTGCTTCTGCCGCCAGCGAACCTCGAACACAGGAGCGAGCGAACGCGGAACCGCCGCCACGAAGGGCGCAGAGCTGCTTTCGAGCGAGCGCCGTGGAAGCCGACGGTAATGGCGACAAATTTTCACAAAGTTCCCGGATCGAGCGGCAGAGTACAACGAGCGAACGCGGGGGCCGCCGCGCCGCCGCCACGAACTGTGCTGAGCTGCTTGCGACAGATTGACGAGGAAGCCAACGGTAACGGCGAAAACTGTCCACAGAGTTCCGAAGCACAGCTAAAGTCGGCTAGCTAAAGCACCCGCCAGATGCCGGTGCACTTCAAGCGCGCGACATACAACCGAGCTCGTTGACGGCAACCGCAATGCGTTTTGGACGAGTCGCACCGCAGCGGCGAGGCCTCTGCCCAATATCGCGAGCCCGCAGCTCATCACCGCGGCGAGAGCGTCCAGGCGGCCGACGGCAATGGCGGCCAATTTTCAGGCAGTCACAAAGCACAGGCGAGCGGACGCCGAAGCCGACCTTCGCGGTGAATTTTGTGCGCGCGATATATACAACACGATCGAGCCCGTTGCCAACTAGCGCGATGCGCTTCGCGCATGCGACAGGTACGGAAAAATAAAGTATGATCACTTACTTGTGAAATAATCCAGCGCCAATTCTGCCCGGAGTGAGATTGAATTCATGGATCCGATAGGCCTATGTCTTCTCGGCCGCCATTCCCAGCCGGTGTCGACGCAGTGCCGTTGCTACGCCGGCGCACCGTGGCCGGAGAAATACAGCACGGCGTCTCGGCGTCTCGGCGTGTCGAGACCAGCTCCAAACTTCATGGGTGTGGCGAAACGTAAACGCAGCACCGCACGCTCATCCACGCATACGCGGCATACGAGTTTATCCAAGGCATCGCGGCGTAGTTCCTAAATCGTCGAACTCTCCGAGCGCGACACAACCGCCAACGTGCCTCCATAAAAACAAGTGAGAAGACTGACCAAGAGCGAGGAGGACGGTTAGTTTCCTTGACAACGGTTTGCACACGGAACGTATCTCCCGCGCGGTTCATCCCTTTGGTGCCTTTGGAGACTAACTGGTTTGCACACGGCACGCATCCCTCTGTGGTTACTGCGCAGCGGTCTATCCATTCATCGCGCGCGCCTATTGGCCTCCGCTACTCCTCTTTCGGGTAATTTTGCCTTAGAGTGCAGTATAGAGGTGGCGGTTTCAGTCTTTGAAATGCCGCTTACAAAACTTATCATAGGAATTATGGTCTGAGAACCCTAGAGAGCGCACTAGTTAACCTGAAATGTGCCATAGTTAGCAAAAAAAAAAAAATATGAACACTGTAAATTGTAGCGACATACACACGCACAACTAAACCAATTGTCTCTTGACATTCATTTTTATTCGTACGAAAACCTGCCGGTCACCACCTGAATAGGAACAGTCATAATTTAGTTGGTGTAGCATTTGCTTCATCATCATCATCATCATCATCGTCATTGATTAGCCCTTAAAAGTCCCTCCCTGCTGGGGTATTACAAAAGGGGGGGAACATACCAAGAGAAAAGGAATGTTCAAACAGTCATGAATTAAGCAAATACAATGTAAAAGTAACATTTACAAAGGAGCGAGGTGAAATTTCAAGACAGTGAAGATACACAGGAAGGATAATGCGCTCAAAAAGAAGAAAAAAAAATCGCGCCATATCGACGAAGTGAATGCTGATGAGTGGGCGAAGCTCGATCGTTTTCATCCATGGCAGAAAGAGAATGTGTGGTCTGGAACGCGATTATACTTCATGGTCATCAGCGTCATCGTCATCGTTATCACGTGTAGTGGGTACATTCCACTATACTGCGTCATCGTCATCTTTATCACGTGGAGTGGGTACATTCCAGTATACGTGGCTATCTACCTACCTACCTACCTACTACTACTACTACTGCTACTACTACGGAGGAGGGACAGACCCACACCCTTAGGATCTTCGCCCCTAAAAGGAAACCTCAATATACGTTACACATCAGCACTCAGAAAATTTGTTCGTAAGTTTAGAAAATAGAAGGGGTCAGGTTCAGTTACAACAAGGTCAGGTAAACTTTTCCATTCTGCAATAGCTAGTGGCAAGAAGGAGTTGTTGAAGTAATTTGTATAGCCGTGAATTTTTTGAAGACTGAGGGAGTTTTATACCCCTGTCACACGTGGCAACTTAAGTGCAGTTTGAGCGAGTGCACTTCGCCGCTAGTGTCATTTGCACGCTGTCACAGGAGAAAGTTTAGTGTCACTCGCTGCAAAGTGCACTTGCCGGCAAGTGTGTTCGCAAGCCTCACTTCGCTGCGACGGAGTGTGTAGCCTCCGTAGCAGTGGCTTGCACATAAACACGCTGTTGCATAAAGCGGCGCTCATAGTCTTTTTAGACCATTGTTTTCGCTATTAAGAATAATGTTATGTATTAAAACAAGTCATGCTGCAACAAAAAACCTCGCAACTCCCGCCCTCGGGCAGTCTGCGGCCACGTCCGCTAGGGGGGATGCAGGAGCACATGCCGTGTAATGGCCGCGTCCGTCGCGTTGTTTATTTACTTGCACACTTGCACATGTGTAGGTCAGTCGTTCTCGAGTCCTTTGCGATGGCGTGTGCCGCTGGTGATACTTCCACGAAGACAACGTGGTCCGACGCCGTGGGGCCCAAAAATAACAAATATATGTTGCGCTACTAATCCACCAATTCCCACTGTCATCATTTCCATAGTACACTTCGCTTTCTCGTGTAGCAGCGCACCGCCAACATGACACTTTGTGAGCGTAAGTGCGCTCGCTCAAAGTGCACTTTAGTTGCCAAGTGTGACAGGGGTATTACAGGCGCGTGAAGTGCGCTTTGGCGGAAAAAAGAAGCTGGTCGCGTAAGTGCGGGAAGTTGTAATAGAGCTTAGGAAAGAGGCATAAGCGAGAGATTTTTCGGCGAAGTGCAAATGACTTGATGTCCAAGGATGATTTTATGTTTGTGACCCTTAGCCGATGATCATACTGGGAAGTAATAAATCGGGCTGCGCGGTTTTGGACGGCTTCAAGTAGGTCAGCAAGGTACGCTTGATGTGGATTCCAAATCGCCAATACAAATTCTAGTTTAGTGCGGATAAATGTATCATATGCTAGTTTGCGGATCACAGGTGGTGATAATCATAGTGACCGTCTAATGAATCGCAGTGATTTGTTAGTGGCAGCTACCAGATTATGAATATGTTCCGACCATGTCAGATTGCTTGTGATGGTAACCCCGAGGTACCTGAATGATTGAACTAGTTCAATAGGAAGATAATGCAAAGAGTGGGAGTATGATATCAGAGAGTGTTTCCACGATACGTGCATAGACTTACATTTTTTTACGTTTAGTTGCATGAACCACTGAGTGCACCATTCATGGATTGTAATGAGGTCACGTTGTAAAAGCATCTGATCGTGATGTTAGCTTGCACGGCAGTACTCGCCCTAAACATGTAGGGCATCTAGCGGCAATAAATAGGCGAAAAGATTATTTCATTATATGCTATAATCGTTAAAATAGGAAAGAGAAGGGAGGTTAACAGAGACGGGAAAGTATAAATCACAAGTCCTGAAGCGCATAGAGATAGTCAAGGCAGCACTCAGACTCACTCAAAAAATATATTGTGCACTTAGGACTCTCTCGGACTCACTCTTTAATATGTTCCTCAACCAGACTCACTCGGACTCAACCTCACCACAATTGTAAAATAGTACTCACCCGGACTCACCCAGGCTCACGGCCCAATCTACTAAGTCTGATGAGTCTGAGTGAATCGACTCATGATTGAGCTTGCCCACCTACGGTACAGGTTAACATACTTTAGGTAATACACAGAGTCACTTCTTCGGCGGAGCCCAAGGGTCAGAGGTGCAACATTCTACAGGACCGGACCTTCATGATGTTATTGGGCAAAGGGTATTTGGCGAATTAAGAGCTAAGTATGCACATAACCTTAAAAAAGTGGCGAATAGGTACAAAGTGCTGTAGGTGTTTTCTGCTCCAAGGAAGGTGTGGGGCCTGTGTCCACGGATTTCAAGAGGATGCGTGCCTGTCCTATGTGGTAAGAAGCATGCAAGGATCTACGCCACCTGTGCCTTTGGAGTGGTCTACGATATTTCGCTCTCCAGTGGAAGGGTTTACCTCGGCCAGACCGGACGATGTGTTAAACAACGAGCGAGGGAACATGATATTGCGGTCAAAAATAATATCTCGGCACATTTGGTTGTGCATTGCAACGCGTGTAAATGTGAGCCAAGATTTGTCAACATCACCATTTTTCGTAGAGGCAAGAAGGTGCCGGAAGCGACATGCTAGAAGCATAAGACATAGAAAAAAAATATCAATATTAGTGATATATCGGTTGCGCTGCGATCATCTTAGCTGAAAAGCTTTTGAACTGAAACTTGCATTGACAGTCGCTTATTGTTGTGATGTGACCATAAGTTGGCGAACTCACTCATGAGTCGACTCACTCGGACTCACTCAGACTCGGATTGAGCCGTGAGTCTGAGTCTGAGGGAGTACGGGTGAATAAGTTTGAGTCCGAGTGAGTCCGGTCGAAGAAAATTTTCGTTAGTGTGAGTGTGAGTGAGTTCAACTCAGGAAAATTTTGGTGAGTCTGAGCCGTAGTGAGTCCAAAGCGCAATGTATATTTCTTGAGTGAGTCTCAGTGAGTTCCACATTTTTTGCCGACCTATGGTCATACCTACTCATCTTGAACATTACTGTCAGCCTTGCCTGGATTCATGTTTATACTCCCGCCTACTCCCACGTATTCCAAAGCAGTGTCTTGCATACACCTTTTCAATATTTATTGATCAGAGGCGCTAATTACGTAGGGGAGTGCCTTGACCTACTCTCCCCCCCCCCCCTGCTAACTCTTCCAAGGAAGTGCTTGATAAATATATCTCATGTTGTCATCTCTTTCAAGAAGAATGACCTTACTTGTTTACCAAGACTCATAACTCGTTTTCGAAGGTACTATATGAAAAGGCGCTAAGAGCACCGATTACGTGAGATGTTGGTGTTATAGAGTATTGACACCATGGTCGAAAAAGATAATTCTAAGCTAATGGACTCCTCAGTCGCCTCACTCGGACTCACTCAGACTCAGATCGAACGGTGAGTCTCAGTCTGAGTGAGTCCGGGTGAGTAATGTCTTGGTGAGTTTGAGTCTGAGTGAGTCCGATTGAAGAAAATTTTCGTGTGTGTGAGTCCGAGTGAGTCCGAATCAGAAAAAAATTTTTGGTGAGTATGAGTCCGAGTGAGCCCTAAGAGCAAAATATATTTCATCAGTGAGTCTGAGTGAGCTCCACAAGTTTTGCCGACCTATGAATGTGACACGTGATATGTTAGTGCGCATGTGAAGCTCGGCTTATATGTTGCCATGTTCTTTCAGGAAGAAAGGTAATTGCCGGTGATGCTCTTTCCTTTTGTCTATTTTCTCGGCAGTTTGCGTCTTGTAATTTCATAAAAGTTACGATACATGTTTTTCGAAATAACTTTACGCTAAATAATAAGGCAGCGACGTTGCAGGGTGTGGCAAGTTTTGCCTTGTGATCACCTGCTTGGCAAACTTGAGTAGTCGAGGCGCAGTGGCGGCCGCTCAAGGCTGCAGGCGCTCACATGACATCTGCACCGTTGCAGGTGCGGACAAGCTCCGGTGGCGCGTGCAAACGACGCTCATAGGGTAAATGAGATAAGAAATGTACCACTGCGAAAAACAAAACCATTTAACCCTTTCAGACGCCACCTATGAAGAACTGTCTGTAAATGGGTCAAAATAATACAACTTAATTTGAAGGCACTCAGTATACTATTGCAACAAAAATAATGTCATAATATGTTCATTTATGTGTGTTATAGTAACTTATTCTAATTAAGTTGTAATTAAATATCTGTTTATCCTGAAGTCATCCATGCTCTATTTTGGCATAAATGGAATGAAATCTGGGGCTAGAAATATAGTACAAATTCATTTTTCGTTATGTCCGTTTAGAGCAAAGAAAAAGTATGCTTTTAACATGGCTCGCAGGACGCGGCTCATCGAACGACACGTCGAACGGGGTAGGGCCTTCAGCAATGTGATCCTACGCAACAGTACGCTGCGAAATGAAGTTAAATGAAAACAAATTATTATGCAGGAGGTTCAATCTATCCGAAGCTCATTTTATCTCGCTCTCTCTTAGCCCCTAGTTGATACAAGGTGCAAAAACAAATCATGTACACAATTGTGTACATAGTCTCAAAGGGTTAAGGGCTCAGGGTGGGGTAAAATAAAAAAAAATGAAATTTGCGTTTTTGCTTGTAAGGAATGGTAAGGCCTTCCTTAGCAATATCAAGTGCCCAACACATTTTGCGAGTTTTGATTGAGCCAAAAGGACCAGGTTTTCGAGACCAACTGACGAGCAGCCAAGCCCCCTTTTCTCAGACCGTGCAAAACCTGAGCTTTCTGTGTCAAGTAAACTTCCGGAAAATCGATCCTGCTAGTTTCTCTGAGCTTAGAAGGTTTGTAAAAATGTGTTCTGGCTACTTGAAGGCACATGGTGCAGTTGTTTTTTTAACACGCATGCCATTTACTAACTCCACTTACCTCGTGTGTGCGTGAGACGCGCACGGAGACGTGGTTCTGTGCATTTACTTATAGTTTCGTTGCGCCTTCGTTAATTTGGTTGCTGCGACAAAATATATTCTCGTGCTGACAAATCAGAGAAACTGTTCAGAAAGGGCGCTATAATTGGAAATCGGCAAGCCTCGGTTACTAACAGAAACGAGACTGGGAGCCCTGGTGCGAGCACTTCAGTAAGTAAACTTTATCCTCATTACGCGCCACCGCAAGGGCAAAATGTTACCCGTAGTGATAACGGCTACGCTTTGACTTATGTGGTTCTTCTACAAACCATGATGACACGTAGCTGTGTCTTCACAGAATGCGGAGGAACTGTGGCACTCGTAGAGTACACAATGCATCGTGTTCTTTGGAATAGGAACCCTCAGAACTGCCACCTTTGAAACCGTTCTAACTTTCAAAAAAGCATGCATGACCTTAGTAAACTTTCTCGACGCCGTTTGGCATATCACCGGCGCTCAACACTGCAATATGGTTGGGTGAGATGGACTGCCATCGACAGTACTGGGCCATCAGAGAGACAGAAGATATGACAAAACAAGCCAGGAAAGCAAGAAAAGAAACGAAGTGAAAAACCGATTCGTGGGATGACTATATCGCACGTTTCTTTTAATTAAATTGTTGAGCAAATCTTCATTTTGGACAAAATATGAAATAAAATTGTTTTTCCTCTTTAACTCACAATATCTCGAAAGCAACTTTTTTGTTACCTTTGCCGCATTATCGAAACAACTTGAAAAACCACAAGGCTGATTTTTAACCTTAATAAACCAAACATCAATACAAAGCTACTGAACTAGGATGGTGTACGTATGCGGAATAATTTTAATTTTTTTGATAGCTTTATTTAAAATAATGACAAAATTTACCTGCTTTGCTAAAAATTGCAAAATTGTCAGGACTTAAAATACAACTGTAATTCTAGTTCAATTGTAACAAGAGACACCGAAAAATAACGTGAAACAAACCCGAACTATTTACATATAGTAAATCCTGAGAAAATGTGTCCTAAAGAAGCCTTAAAAAACATGGGAGGTATAAGGCCTACCCTGCGCCCTTAATTGCCAACACTCCACACTCGCTCAACCGAAACCGCCACGAATAGATGTCGAGCTTCTAGATGGTCTGGTTCTTCTCTGTGGACGCGCAGTTGTGCGGTAGCTGCGCACTTGTAGCTTGGCGTGCGTAGCCACAAAATGTTTCCACCTTAGTGTAACAGTCAGAATATTCACCCACCATTCTTAGCAGAGACCACATCCGGAGGAACAAGGCTGCCGCCTGAAGGACAAAGGTGGCGACGAAAGGGTGGCCCAACAGCGAAGGTGGGTGGTTCTGGCTGCGTGTTCTCCATCGTTAGGTTGACAACCTGGAACATGATGTGTGTCTTTCTATGGATCACGAAAAGCAGTTGACGTTCAATGGACTCGTAGTGCTAAGCGGGTGCAGTAGGCACAAACTGTGCTCTTACAGGCTTTTCCGTAGAAAAGTCAGTGTGAAAACGCAGACTGTCAGGGTGTTCAGAAACTCATGACACTAACAATGTCCAGTTTCATTACCAACTTTAAGATAGCCTTTGACGCAGCGGTGACGAAATATGAACAGATGAAAAATAATTTAATGTAAAGCTTTCATCATCACCCTCATGCAAATATAATAAATTATATTTTTATTGGTTCACATAAGATGCTCATAACAAATAGCGAGATGTGTAAAAAGGATCAAATGTTATAAGCAACGTGGAAACGCGTGTATTATAGTTCAAAAGAGGCACGAAGTGAAGATACAAGAAGTGGTCCACTTGCTGCTCACCACGGTAGCATCTATTTCGTGCATTTCGGATGGCACTGAGAAAAGGCAGTCGCGCAGGCATATCCAAGCCAACTTATTTACTTCAGCCAATTTTCTATACACGCGAGGGCGCTGCACGGTGCACTGAATATAGTGAGACATGTTTTTGGTGATCACAGCGGGGACATTCTTAGCTATGATAATCATTCACAAGTTCTCCTGTTATCGCCAATGAAAACGTTTTCTGGCCACCTGTATGAGCCATGTATTCCTCCTAGGCTTTAAAATACTTCTCGCATTTCCTGAAATTATGCGCGTTTATTCCGCGAAGTGTAGACAGAGAAAAAAATATCGTGCTTTCGGAGCTTCACCCCACAAAATAAACAAATGAGAGTATGTGCAGCTACAAAGCGCTGCTATTTAACCTGTAACAGCCTAATTAATATTCCTTGAAAAGGTTCCTCAACGGGAATTGACCTACGCATAGAAACTGCCTGCATATGTAGAGCGTTTCTGGAGATCTGACGAGAGCAGAGCCAACCTACAGGCAAATTGGTGCTTCCAAACAATGTACCATGTCAGAATGCACACCACTGCGCCTCACGTGAATGTTTAAAGTGGTACTAGAATACTAATGGGGAATATATATTTCATTCGATGTTAGCAGCATATAGATCACGTGTATGCCTTCAAACGACGACCGGAGTGCTCAAGTACGCTTGCATGCAGTTAAATATGCATATAACACATGTGGATTGAATAATCTAAAAAATAGCAATTAGAATGCGTAATTTGGAAGCGCAGTGATCAGATATATATTTGAGTATTCTAGCAATAGATGAAAGAAAAGAAGAACTGATTTAACGTTCTACGGCCATTCCAGGAAATAACAAGTGCAAAAAAAAAAAGCCCATTCGAAGGATAAAGTACAGCATGAGAAGTTCCAGGCAGGCGTACACACTTTTGCTCGAAGTATTCCAGGCTTCAGCGTGCTTTTTCAAGCAAAACATCATCATCAGCAGCAGCCTGACTACGCCCACTGAGGCAAAACAATCAAGCCCAATTCTGTCACCTTTTTTTCATATTTCTATCTACTAGAAACAATAGTAGGAATGTTAGTATTGTGGTTGGCGGGTACCATTTTTTTCTCTCGAAGACAGAATTAAGCTCGAATGAGACTCCCAAGCGATTTATAAAACTGATGACTATATTTATGAGAGGCTCAAATTGATAAAAGCTCGCAGCATTGGTTCTTCTTATTGCCAAGTAAGTCAGTTTTAGGGCTGTATGTCAGCTGTCAAAGCTACATTCCCGTGCACAGAAAACAGCACGTAACAGCGGTAAATAGCGTGCTAATAAAGTTACTAGAATGGCATCAAGAAATCAGAAACTATCACTACAATGTTGCCTTATACCATCAGGTTATGTTAAAGTATACGATGCGGGTTCTGCAACAGTAATGTAGATGTTATGAATTTTAAGTACGCATAATGCAATGCATTCATTTATATGCTTAAAGGAGATGCCTTGTCTTTCACAAAAAAATCGCAAACTGTGTCAACAAGCTCAGTCACATAAGCAGATTTCGTTCAATTTCTTTATTTGAGCACATAGCATTGAGCACAATTTCTTCATTTGAGCTTTATTTGAGCACACTACAGTGAACTCTCACTCGTACGAACGTCGGTTCAACGAATATTGCACAATAACGAACATTTAAAATATCCCTGGTGGTGTTCCTATGCATTATATTCAAAAAATTTTCAGTTAAATGAACTTCTGAATAGTCAGTATTTCAGTTAAACGAATTTGATACAAGGACCCAGGCTCATTTTTTTAAATCATTTCAACGACGCTTTTTTTCGCTCTGCAGCACTGGCATAGCTGATGCGCACCAACCTCAAATCGCCCATCCATCAGCGGCGGTGCAACATTGCTTGTGCATTCAGCACCGCCCAGCCAAAGGGGCCGTGCGGGAAACGAAAACTAGTCATGTGCGCGTCAGTTCTTGCTGACCAGCTGGATGTTCACAGCAGTTCTTCACTAAAGGACTACTCGCAGTGTCAGCGTGAGCTTCTTACCTGTGCCGAGCTATCAGATTCGGAAATTGTTTCCAGTGTTTGTCCGAAACCGGAAAACGAAGAATGCAATATGGAAGTTGTAATGGCCGAGGCAGTTTCAAATCCTGTATCTCTAACCGAGGCTGTAGGATGTATTAGAAATTTGCGAGACTTCGTGTAACAGCAACAAGCTGTGCCAGAGGCACTGCACAAACACGTAAACTCTCTGGACAGCTTTGTCTCTTTATGCGCTTAAGGGGCGCCAGTCCAAATGAAAATGGCAGAATTATTTTCAAAATAAATTGCCTTTCAAACTATTGACTCGATATCATCTGTGCCCACTGCTGTTCCATATTGTAGTGAATATTCAATTTAGCGAACTTTCAGTTAAGTGGACTATTTCCTTGGGTCCCTTGAAGTTCACTCAAGAGCGAGTTCACTGCACAAGACAAAGCAAGTTTGTGAACTGCAGTGCGAGTATTAAGAAAGTGGGATACGGCACGAGTAGGCGAGAACATACCATACATTTTCTCGTGATCAGCCCACAACTCAACCATTTTCGCATGTGTCGTGATAAAGTGGAAACATTAAGAGCGATGGTGATGCAACCTGCACAGAAAGGTTCGAATAATAGGTAATGAAAGTTCTACTCACTCTGAAGAACGCTTATAATCTGATTAGGCAAATGAACTATGCAAATGATTATATTGCCTACAATTCGCGCTTCTTTTAACTTTTTAGACTCATATTTTTTGCTTGCACGTGCAAGGTGCGAAGCACGTTAGGGACTTGGCTTGTCGGCGTCTCCTGTCATCACTGTGTCATGTACTCACGGCCCATCATAAACAGTGGTATACGCCACAGAAATTGGGTAAATCCGACTACTCGCCACTGCTCCACCAAAAATGAAGGAGGCAACCGGTAGCCCAGCAAATAGCCGACGACGTTAGTGGAGTAGAAACAGCCTTCCCTGCATGTCGTCGGGAACTGAAACCGGGCATGTAGGGTAGAAGAAGAAGACCTTAGGGTAAGCTGCATTCCGACGCAGTTTTCCGACGAAGTTAGTAGATCGGAAACACCCTTCCCTACACGTTCGGTTTCAGGCTGGGCACCACTAGTGCATCATCAAAGAGATCTCTCCTAAAACACTGCATGCTTCGCCCCTCCCCATATTTCACGTTAGTAGAGCTGAAACACTCATTCCTACATGCTTCGCCCCTCCCCAGTATTTTATTTTTTTCCTGCTTCTTCTTGCTTTGGACTCAGGACAAACACTCGGAATGTTTGCAGTGATAGTACTGCATTCTTTCTTTAAGTATGAAAGGCTCACCATCGCAACAACATCATTGAAACTTCACAGACGCATCTCTTTCAGGTGATGTGTTTCACCACAAGAAACGTCAGATTGAAGATCAGGCAATGGATACTAACACGTAGATCAGCAATACGCAGCCATCACGGAAGACATGCATACTCTAAAGACGCGTGCTGCCAACTGAAGAATTCTCGCTTACCTAGGTGCGTTTCTTTTATAACCTAAATGATCACCTCAAAAAACGTGTGCAGAAGATTTCAGGATGCACGAAAATGCTCAATGTATTTCGAATTTGAAAAGGACGGAAGAAATGATTAAGCCCTTCTTTAGGGGCACTTAGTCGTTAACAGATTAGCTGTAATTCCAATGATTTGAGAGTGAACATGTCTGCTTTGATGAACAGCATGTCATTTTTGTTGCAACCGTAGCATATGAGTGATAAGCGGGTAGAAAGATTGCGTATTGTTCATCGTTAAGCGTAGGTCGTGAATTTAGTACAATGCTCAGTAGGTTTCTTATTGATCACCGTTTTAATATGCACAAACTAGGTAGGTTGCCGTATCAAAGCAGTGTTACATCAATCACAACGGCTAAAAGAAATATCGCATAGGCTGTGCATGGTTACAGGGAATGTTTCCACGAGGTATTACGAAAACCAGAAGGCTAAAAAGTAATCTATTTGAAATTTATATTATTCGCCAACATGACTTTCTTCACAATTTTTGTGAAGGCGTCATGCGAACGTCATCTTTACAAGCAAAATAGTAGCATCATGCGAATAGTCTATTTTAGAACGGAATGGAGTACGAATCGAATAGTGATGACACTGAATCGAATACGCAAAAGACTCGAAAATAGTAAGACAACCAAAATAGCAAGTTGGGCGAGTGGGTATGTATTAATTTTTAACAAAAACAGCACACATGAAAACGTAGGCAAAAAAAGAGAGCAAAGGCACATTGTGTCTTCCCTGTCTTTGTTGTGTACGTTTTTTTGTGCGCTGTTTTGCTTCAAAATGAGTAAGCAAACCATTTCCAGAACAGCCCTAGAATTCCAGAGCAATTTATTTCTGACTAATATTGAGCAACTTTAACAAAGGGCCATTACGATTGCTTTCACCGACAAAAAATGCCAAAATTATGTAAACGGAGGTAAGCTCGAATGCAGCAGTGACTAGAGCCTCCCAAATGTTTATTAGCTGTAGGTTGAACTGAAGTAAGTACTTCAATATTCAAGGTCATAATTTGACATCCACTTTTGAATAAAATTGAAACATAAAAATTAAACAACCTTTCATCAATACACATATTACGTCTGCCTACAAATTCTGAAGCCCTTTGTAATGAAGAGGTGCATGTCGAGTGTGAAAATACTGTTCAATAGATAGTGGACGCCATCTAACAGTCAACGCGCACCTCTTCGCGCACAAATTATGAGCATGTCATATGTCCATGAATGAATAGAACTATATTTGAGGTTTTGAAGCTGAAAAACTTCTACTACCATAATGGAAAACCACGAGCAATGAATACTGCCACAAAAATTTGATCTTGCCGAGAAATAAGTCAGTAGCAATGATTTGAAAATCAAGAAAGTTTTCTAGATTAAACCAATTCAAAACAATGAAGGTAACACTAAGGAGACCCGGCACATTGTTAAAGCTCTTACAGGCATGGTCAGCAAGGAATGAGTATATGCCTGATAATACAACCGGTAAAATAGCTGACAACTTAACAATTCTCACGATTACTTCAGTAATATTTGTCGCGGCCTTGCGAGCAAGTTCCCTACTCATATACGCGACCTAAAGGCATACTGTACTTTTACCAATAATTTCAATTTGCGCCACATAAGTGAGGATGACATCGGACAGGTTATTAACAAGTTACCGGGTGACAAGGCGGCTGAACATATTGATGTTGATGTTTTGTGTAGTCCGTTATGCCACATCTTTTATCATGCATTCTCTCCTAAAACTTATTTTAATATACTCAAGACTGCTACAATAATACCATTGTACAATCTTGTGACCAGAAGCACCCAGACAGCTACAAACCAATATCGGTCCTTAGCTGTATTAAAACGACGTTTGAAAACTTATATTCGTCGCAATTAAATCACTTCCTGCGTCATCCCAATATGCTACGTCCCCAGCAGCATGGTCTTGTTGCCAACAGGTCAACTTCAAGGGCTCTTTTGATGTTTTCGCAATGTATTAATTCTGTTCTATATGAAAACAATACAGTGATAGTAGACTTTTTAGATATTAGAAAAATATTTGATGCCGTTAGTCATTCCATTCTACTGGAAAAAACGCACTCCTATTGAATATGACGTAACTCACTTTTTTTTCTTTTCCATTTATTAATCGACGCAGAAACAAAATGTAGTCATTGGTGCTGCAATTCATCCTATAGTTATATTAACCGCGAGGCGCCACAGCTTTCAGTCTTAGGCCATACATTGTTCTCTCTTGATGTAAATAATGTCCCGCAATCCCTACAGTGGTCAAGGGCTTTGCTGTACGTGGACGATAATGCTTTCATTTTTTACTGCCATTCCCTAGCAGCTCCACAAAATGACGTAAAGGACAATCTGTCGAACAATTCAGACTGGTTTACCAAGGATAAGCAGTTATATGTGCTAAAACCACATAAGT
The DNA here is from genome assembly GCA_030522465.1 of Rhipicephalus appendiculatus. NCBI lineage: Eukaryota > Metazoa > Arthropoda > Arachnida > Ixodida > Ixodidae > Rhipicephalus > Rhipicephalus appendiculatus. Next base: position 36,339 of record JALIZH010014937.1, read on the forward strand.
AGAATTTCTCTCTCAAAGGAAACACATTGATACTGCATTTGTTAAAATATTATAAAAGCTTCCTCCCATTCAACTAGTGCCTTCTTTCAAATACTTAGGATCATTTTTGATGAGAATTTACACTGGCTTGAGCAAGTACATAATGTGTGCGCAAAGTAGCCTATGGCTGCTATACTGTAATAAAAGCTCGTCAATATTTTCCATTACCACTCTCCTTCTCATTTTTTCACTGTCACATGAGTTACTCTCTAGAATCATTGTTTGTGACGTGCAGTAGTTGTATAAATGCTCTTGAAAGACTTCACGAGCGAATATTGAGAATCGTAAGTCAACGCGCACCGATAGGTAACATTTAGCCATTTCAACGCATTCTTCCAGTTCTGATCTAGCGCGACAAGAAAATTGATGCTTTAATAAAGAACTTAATAGAAACTCATCACTGCTTTTTGATATTTTTTCATTCCCATACGCAATATGCGATATGCTTGAAACGATAACTCCAATGTGGTCAAATCTCTGGACGTTTATGGCTAAAGACCAAATAAATTTCATGGAACGAATATAAAGAACATGATCCTCCTTGAGATACAGACTGCACATAGTTTCAACTTAGCTTGCAAGTCTCTTTTCCTCTGAATTCAAGACATGTAAACCTGCGCGTATGTTGCTAGCAGTTGTTTGAGTTGATGCTCATTGTCTTCGTTTTAACAAGTACTTATGCATTGCAAGCTATAAGTTACAAGCTAATAAGGCGCCTTTGTATTACAGGAACAGATGTATGCGTGTATGTGTACGTACTTATGCATTCGTTTTTGCTTCCTTTCTCCTTAGCTGACCTGCAGTTTATATGTTGCAGATTGTACTGTACCGGACAGTAGCTAGTTTGTGCTATCGCTCCAAACAGTACTGGTATATGCTATTTTCTTTTCATGAAAATAAAGTTCCGTTGTTGGATCGACTCGCTGTTCCCCATTGATCGCTTATGATCTATCCACCCCGGCGGCTGGGATTATAAAAAGCTATAAATTGGCGATAGAAGTCGTCTGAAATGACGGTTGTCTTATGAAGGTTGTGTGGAGTCGTCTGATATGAAGTCGACTGATATGTGCGAGTCTTATGTGTGTCGCTATATACATAATTCTCTCACATTGCATATTTTCGACGTTCACGTGAAGTACTTCACTTAAAAGTCAGGAATGTGTTTATTCGCTCATTCCCGTTAACCTGTGCGTCCAGTAACATGCTAGACAAATTTGTGGAGTAAGATTAGCCAAAAGTTTCGAATTTCCATACAATTAGTTTCGCTGCTGTTTTTTTTTTCACACTCCAAAGAGAAGCAACGCTCAGCGAATCGTGTTTTCGTTACTTCGACAGTGAACCACGGTTCTTTTGGATAGTAAGCGTTATGAAATAATACAGTTACG
>JALIZH010014938.1:0-71684 GCA_030522465.1 Rhipicephalus appendiculatus
ACACAAGACAGGCGCTCAGAATGAACACGCCGCCTCAAGGTGAAGCTAAAGTGATACGTTAAATGAATGAACGCTATAGCGCGAACTGAAGACGAGGACACAGATACAAACGAGCCCGATGGCTAACTTCCAGGTGAGTTTATTGAGGAGAAACGAAAGTTTGTATACTCGAAAACCACAAAGAAAAACAACATGTGGCGAATGATGAGCTGTGCAAAAAGACTCTGCAAAAACGTTGAGCCAGCGAAAAATGTCAAATAACAAAGAAAACAAACCAAAAAACCGCCAGGCCTGCGCTGAACGCTCAGCACAGTCACAGCGAAAGCTGGAAGAGCGGCCTTTCTAGAGCATTTTTAAACACTCTTGGGACAACTACAGCAAGCATGATACCCACTACGCCATAAATCATCATAATTTTTGTGTAGTGGGTACATTATTCGTTATTTTTCAGAAAAGCGCGTTACCCACTACGCACTTGTAACGCATTATGTGCACTTTGTTGATGCTGCGGCTGAAGACGATGAAGAGTTATGCCTGAGGCTTTTGTAATGGGTTGAAGCATTGAACGACCCACTCGTCATACAATTCGCATTGTGTGACGCCTGGTTGTTACTTTACTGTTCAAAAACGCTTTATTACACATGTTAACGCGATTCCTTACCCGAAATGAAGCCTGCATAGGGTCAGTTTGGAACGCAGTTTCAAGCACCGGCGCAGCTCAGTGGTAGAGTGCTGGGCTGCAACGCAGAGGACCCGGGTTCGATTCCCAATCTGTCATAGCCATTATTTATTATTTCGCGCGATAGTGGTTACGGACACCGGCGGCGGCGGACAACTACGGCGCAAAACGGCCCTTGTTGTGATCTCATAACAGCTTTCGCTGTAAAAGCATGGAAAAAACAAAGGAAAATATCTTAATGCAAGCGCCGGTGCTCCCTAGAAAACTTAATTCGTTCTCAAAGAGGGCTACAGACAGCACGTGAGCGCGACTAATGCGACGATTAGCAAGCCACCTGTAGCCCTCTCTGAGAACGAATCTAGTTTTCTAGGGACCGTCGGCGCGCGCACTCAGGGACCGTTTTAACGCGAGAGTGTTAAAAGAGTTTGTTTTGCAAAAATTCCGTCGTCGGAGTCATTCGTTGTGAGCGGAAAATCATCATCTTGTCCGTGACCGAAAAATGGAGAAAGATGCAAATGATATTATTTTAATGAAAGAAGTTTGGTTCGAACTGAGAATCGAACCCAGGCCGTCCGCGTGGCAAGCAGGTGTTCTACCACAGAGCCAGTTCATTGTTTTAAACTTCTGTGGAAAGAAACACTATATGAACGCCGTGCAGTGGAAAGAGTCTTCTAAGTGCATATAATATTGCGTGGCAGAATTCGAGAATGACGGCAGGCGTCAAAACAAGTGAATTGAACAACGATTTGGTGGTTTTAAGCTGCCCACCTATTATAAAATGTACAGCTGAGCAAGTGCATGTCACACACTACGGGCGAGTATTGGGCGCTTGTCCAATTGGAAAAAAATGAATAACTACGGCACAGGGGGCACCTAGCAACCGTACATCCAGTAGACATTGTAGGATAGTTTGAGACAGCCAGTGTTACGCGCACAACCGTTCTTTTCCTTGCGGCATGGTTGAATGCAACGCGCACGGGGCCCTATTTGGCTATCACGTTCTACTCTTGAAGGCAAACCTCAAGCGTCCTCGAAGTTTTTCCTGTGTTTTTCTGCGCTTTTCCGTTTGTTTTCTTTGTTATTTGATGTTTGTGGATTGTTCGACCTTTTCGCATAGCTCATCATTCGTCACATGTTGTTCTTTGTGCTTTTGGCGTATATAAAGTTTCCTTTCTGCTCAATAAATTCAGTTGGATGTTTGCTATCGACCTCGTTTGCCTCTGTGTCCTCGGCTTCAGTTCGCGCTATAGCATTCATTGTGACGTACCAACTACCCAAGGCCGCGACACTTCTAAGTTCAATGAATATACATTAATAAATTATTGTTTGGAAATTCTGCTTTCGGTAGTCTTTCCATGACACGTTCGTTATTATAAGGTCAAAAGTTTCATTTTTTGTCCTCGTGACGAATTCGCGGTCACATTTGTCTCAGGAAATCTTACTGAGGAAATGTGACCGCCAATTCGTCACGAACACATTTCCTCAGTAAGGTTTCCTGAGACAAATGTTTAGCCTCTGGATCCCTCAAAAGACAGTGTAATTGATCTTTCCCGATAAGGAACTACGTATGCCGTAATAGTGGACACTAGAACATATGATGTAGCAACGAGGTCATGTAGAATCCTCAGGCGGGGCGTCGACTATTCTTTTTTTCTCTCTGTTTGCGACTTACTGCTTTGGCAAGCGCGTTTACGGGGGCTACACAATAGTGGGTCTTGTTATTGTGTAATGGAAGTTCACAAATAGACGGAATCAATTTTTATCTGGGTATTTAACCTATTGTGCATAGCTCAAGAAACCCTGTATCGTATCTGGGCCTATATGAGACACCACCGAGCGGAAAGTAACCGCCAGTGATCCCGAATCGCGAATGAACGTCACTCTCCGGCTGTGCAAGACCATCGCGGAGGGCAGCCTGACTGAAAAAATTTGCCCAGCACACCTTACGGAAACTTAAGAATCGACCAGCTTCTCAGCCTTTAAGCCTTGCGCGACTTAGCGCAAGCTTTGCCTTTTTTTCCCTTGCTACCGTCGTTTAAATTTCGGTATTAGCGCAAGGTACGAAGATGTTGCGTAATGGCCATAACACGAATCTCGATTTGTTTATTGCTCAAATTCAACGAATAATAGACCGCGTCATCAATTTCTTCCTTTAAAATCGTGCTCCGTTTCAAACATGATTACTCGTTAATTAGACAGGATTGGTTTACAAACAGAAAAGACGGATGTGCCTACGAGTGAAGCTGCTTGACTTCGGTTGTAATCAGTCCTGACTGTGACTAGTACAGCTAGAGTATTTGATTTCCGTTGCAAGTTACTCCGTTTCTACTGAATAGCTATATCAGACGCAGTGACACAATCGTATATGCCGGAGCGGACGCTTAATGTTAGTTAGAGAGAAAGTGTCTTACATCACCATGAGGTTAACCTACAGGGCCGGCTAAACGCTTGCTGGACCAATGGTTTTTGCAAGAAACAGCAGTTTGCCGAACAGATCGGCCCTATATAAAAAAAATCTGCAATTTCAAGTAGTGTAACTTTGCTAAACAACAGTGCTACCTTATTTACTCGATTGTAACGCGACCATTATTGTAACCCGAGGGATGACCTTTCATTGCGTCCAGGCAGAAAAAAAAATAGAATTTGTGTATTCTATCGTAACGCGATGGTCGACTTTACGCAGCAAAAATCTGGAGAAAAAGAACTCGCGTTATGTTCGAGTATTTACGGTATTTTACAATAGCTCATATTCTCACACATATTGCTTTTTTTCAATTTTTTATGTTACCGCCCCATTGCACATCTATATAATGCTACAACCGTCCGATGAGATTACGCGCACAACGCGCACATTAGAGTTTGTTCTGGAACTTAGGCAGCCGCTAGCGATGACGCTGGAATTTCTGATGGCACATGTAGGCTATAAATGCCAACGCGCTTCAACGCTTGACAGATTACTCGACGACCGACGACTGTTCCCGCCGTTGTCGATGTACAGTGCCGTCCACTGTTAGGGTGGACACGGCTCAGCGTGGCAGCGCTCCGCGGAGCGCCAGTGCAGCCGCCACGGCCGCGCATCGAATCGAAGTGGCGCAGGCGCACATAAGCGCGCCGCTCTTGATGTACTACAGACAAGCAAGATCGCCGCCTGGCTACTACGGAACGACACGCTCGAGCGATGTAGCAGGCGAGATAAAGCATCTCCCGCGAGTCCGTGCGCGCATGCGCGGCTACGCTTCGATGCGCGGCCGCGCCGGCTACACTGGCGCTGCGCGGGAGCGCGGCCACGCTGAGCCGTGTTCACCCTAACAGTGGACGTCAGTGTACAGCGTGCATTGCTAGTAGTTTGTCTTTTTTGCTTTCCGGGCACAGGTTCGCCCAAAAGAAGAGGTTAGTCCCGAACACGCCGACTGCTGCCTCCGTCAACGCCACGACCACGTGACAATATCTCACAAACTTCAATGAAAACTACAGAAAAACCTGCGATGTTGTGTGTTCGTTTTTTTTAGATGTGAAGCATCTTATGGCGAAGCTTAATCCGGTGGTGGTGGTGGTGGTGGTGGTGGTGGTGTGCCGCGTGCCCACCCTTACTGCCCATGCGCAAACAGTTAAATAAAAATAAAAAAACCTCCTCTCCCCCTCTCTCTCTCCTCTAGGCATCCCTCCCCGCGGCAACCACACCCACACTGCGCATGCGCCTCCCTTCCTCTCTCCCCTCTTACACTCCCCCCTCTCTCCATCCCTGCCCGCGGCGTCTAACTCCCCCTGCGCATGCGCGTCCCCCCTCTCTCTCCTCTCCTACGCTCCCCCTCTCTCCTCTACGCATCCCTGCCCACGGCGTTCACACTCCCACTGCGCATGCCTGTCACCCCCTCTCTCTCCTCTCCTACGCTCCTCCCTCTCTCGCCTCGCGACGCCGACGCAGGCAGCGTCTGCTAGCGAGTTTCTTGGTTGAAAAAACCGACTGCTCGCGCTGCACAACCGTTCACTGGCCATCCCGTATATATAGCAATGGATCTTGACCTCCAAGGTGGTGCCGGTGGGAGATTTCTCCTGTGCGTTGTTGAACAATAAAAATTCGCAGCGTGCGCGTTAACTAAAAGCGGAGTGCGGGTCTCTGTGTCCAGTCGGAGTCTTCTGTCTCTCATTGCCCATTAGCAGCGATTGGCATGTTCTAGTAGGAAAACCTATTCTCTCCCTGCGCAACACTGCGATGAGCGCCAGCGTCAACGCCGCCGCCAGTGTAAGCGTTAGCGCCCGCTGCTTCACATCTACACATGGTTCCCTTTTTTATTTGTTGGCTTGACACGGTGTCAAAGCACCGGCACCCTTTCAAGCATAATTAATGGTAATGGGCGCTGTTAACACACACTTTTTTCCGAATTTAGAGTGCCTTATCCGTAACTCACCTTAATTTATCAAACATTAAAGATAAATGCCTGACTTCGATCCCTGATGCCACATTAAAAGTGTACACACAAACATTCTACAGTACACAAAATAACCGAGAAAACAGGAATGAAGCAATTGCAAGAAAATATAGATGATTACGCCAAGAAGTCTTAAAACCTCACATAACATTACAGTTACATTCACTTCAATTGATTAGTTGAAGGTTAGTTTTGCTTTGCCACCAAATTCACTTTACTTTATAGATTGGCGTAGACTGTCAAATTATCTCGAGGCATTGGAAAATGCAGCCATATGACACTAAAAAGCGGCAGTGTTTCTTGATACTGCAGTTCTTGTTTACGCACATAATTAACAAAGAGTAACACTTCTTGGTTTAATTACGTTGTGTCTATAGAGAAACGAATCCATGATACATACAACAACCTGACAAGCACTGGCCCCGATTATAACCAATTATCCGTTGTAATAACTAGTTCTGCACATTATTCAGACGACTTTGGCCCAACGAATGTAGACCAGCCGTGGTGACTGAATGGCTATGGCGTAACGCTTCTGAACTTGAGACAGCAGTAAGGGTGGGTACCCGGATTTGTTGGTAGTGGGTCATCTCTTAAGCTTTGTTGTATCGCGGCAAGGACATGAACACGAGAGGGAAACATACAATACACAGCGCTATGTGTTGTGTTGTCGCTGTGTGTCGTCGTACGTGTCCTTCTGGTGTCCATGTCCATTGCCGCGCTACGACGAAGCATAAGAAAAGACAGCAGGCTCAACTTTAGAGCTGTGGCTCCGCATCACGACGGCGATAAACTATGAAACATTCATACTACTATACTTTGAGGGCTAGGAAGCACTTTACTAACGCGTCATCCATGATGCTATGTCAAGTTTGGAGACGTGAAACCAAATAGTACGACGAATACGCGTCTATTATCGGGAGGGATTGTGATTCGTAAGAGTTCTCACCTGCTGCACGTGGTGAAGATGTCCGTCTTGAAGCACCTTCTGCTCGGGCGGGGCGTTCGCACGCAATCAAAGGAGCAGTCTTCCACAGATGCGTATCGGTTGGCACCACGGTTGCACAGCTGAACACCTGGGTTTGAGCCTACCAGGACGCAGGCGTTGGCAGCACGGCTGAAATAGAACTCGCGGCGAGGTGTCGTGCAGAACTTGAAGAAGACGGTATCACAGCGGTACCGATCCTGCAAATCATAAAGGAGACGAACTCAGGTTGAGGCCAGCGGTGTTCGGCCTCTGTATTTAACGCTCGAGCTTTGAGATGGAGGTATGCCAAAGTGCCAATAACGGCATCGTAGACCATTGAGAAGTAAGCAAGGCAACCATATGTACGGCGTATCAATGTGTTCCCTTCAATACGCAAACATTATTTGTCTTAGTTTATAATGTGGAAAATTGTGAATCCCGAGCAACGTGCACCAAAATTTAGGTTGGCGAGCGTTCTCGCATTCTGCTCACATCGACAGCTATGGGCCAAATTCCGTTATAAACGAAAATTGAAGTCAGTATGCCCGCAGTAACGCCCACCACAAATTTCGGCAGCGCAGGCGGCGCATATACACAGTACATGCCCTATACTTTAATACTGCTGGTTTTCTTCGGTTGGGCAGGAAGTACATTTAACTACATTAACAGTACCGTCTGTCAGTGGTAATGCCTTCAATGGGTCATGCCGTCTGTCAGTGGTCAATAGGTCGTTCCACGCCAAATATCGCAGCCATTTTAGTGACTCAAGCATACTCGAAAAAAAAAAAAAATCGCACCCTTTACAGCATCGGGAGCAACGCATTGGTAGACTGTTGCGCCCAGAAAAAATAATCGCATGATCACATCAGAGCCTTCCGCATCTGCAGAACGTCGTCTGCGTGACGTCGTCCAGAAAGGTTATTCTGAGGGCGTTCTCTCTTGCACCGTTATGGAAATTGATTTACACACTAAGCAGAGATATTAAACACGAAAGCGTTAAGGAGCTCGTCTCGCTGGAATTCTCTTGTCGGCGTCGTTGGTTGTGAGCGAAAAATTATCGTCTTATCCATGACCGAAAAATCGAGAAGAATGCATACAAAATAGAAAAAAAAAAACAAGGCTGATCCCTCTGTCATAGGAATCGGTATAGCACGAAAGTGAAAAGTGTCTTCACAGAAGTAGTCCTTATTGTGTAGTGATTACAAGAGTTTGTACGATATCTATTGGTGTTTTACGGCTATAGCACCATTTGACGTGGATGCACCAACGTCGACGCCTGGTGGCACATCTTCATCGCGACGACTAACACCCATGATATGACTGAACAGTTGTGGTAGTTGAACTTTTTAACCTATACCTGGACACAGCGTATCACGAATCGCGTGCAAATATGACATTAGCAAGCACGGAGGGTGGCCGCTGGGTGGACATGAAAAGGCGCCTGAACTCACGCCAAAAGTAGCCAAAGTAGCCATACCATTTGATATTATCGCCGAATTTTTAGCCAAATAGAACAGAAGCGGTATTATCAACATAGTCTTCACTATTGATGAATAAATACACTCTAAAAACTGCGCAGGGTATCGCAGGAGGTAAAAGGCCGATTTACTCTTCAGAGTGTTCTTCTACTCTCGCAAAGCATCGGATGGAGTGAAAGCGTTGTTCACTCTCTGTGAAATGAGAGAGTGAAAGTGCTTTATACTCTACCTCGCTCTGAGAGAGTGGAATGCCCATATACTCTTCAGGCAGGAGAGAGTAAAACGCGGTTATACTCCTGCTCCTGACCTATATATCGAAGTACCCACACATCGCGAGTGATGACCACTTCTTAATAACCACACATATGCAGTAAAGAGTATAATATTTGTTTGTTGTGACGTTGGAGGCGACTAATAAAAAGAACAGCGTTTCCAGCGCCTCCCAGCCAATTTCAGCACAATTGAAGGCACTTGGAACTTTTAATATCCGCGTTTCTAGCTCGAGATTTGTGTAGTTAAATAAGCGAATATGACGTCATTAAATCGGTCATGATCGAAACTGAATTGAAGCGGTTATTGCATTATTCGTATATCAATAGGCGTTCGTGTTTTTCGCTACGAACGTCACGCACGGAGCTGCTGTCATAAGCCTAATGTATACGGTACTGCTACCTTGAAGTATTATGGCTGTAGTCGCGGAACATGAACAAGAATGACCGAAATAGTGTCCAAGGGGGGTGAAGAAAACCGAATTGTTCAGTGTGCAGTTGAGGAGTGCGATGTTTCCTGCACAGAAATGACTAACCGCTTAGCGAGTCAGTGCGAATTCCGTGCATATCTTCAGTTACGCTCATCTTTTTTTACTGCAAAACGTGTCAGATTGACGTTCCGATCGCGCGAAGCACGAAACAAACTCATGAACTACAGTCCGTTTGGTTGTCGGACGTGCGGAGACACTCAAATCTGCGCTTCTAAACAAGGAAATGAAAAGACAAATCAGGGACATTACTTAGGACATGAAGAAATAAACAATCACACGTCATCTTCCAGCGTGGCGTAGTGGGTAACGTGTCCGCTTCGCAATCAGATGACCGTCTAACGGTCGTGGGTTCAAGTCTCACTCGGTCGTGTACTTTTTTTTAACTTTTTTTTTTCTTTTTGTCGTAGTGCTCGTTATTAGCCATCATTACGGTCTGCGCGTGATGAAAATTGTTAAAAGCAATTCTAAAGCCCAATTTTGGCCCGAGTTGTGCTATTTTATTTTTTTCGTGCGGTGTACTACTACTCCCTTGGGTGGGGTCATGCTACTCTGCTTCGGCCAGAGTTATGTTACTCTTTTGGGGTGGAGTACTTTGACCCTCTAAGGGGGGCATTACTGTACTCTGCCTCAAAAAGAGGTGATTTACTCTGGAAAAGAGAGTTAAATATGGCACAAGAAAATACTCTCCCAAAGAGAGTGCCCGGCACTCTCTTTGTTCTTAGAAGTGTAAAACAATTCTGAATAAGTAAAACAACAAGTATCAAAAAGAGCCATGGCGCCAACTGGAAATTTTTGTCGCCAACGGAGTCCAAAAAGTAGCCAATTTGGCGCAAAGTAGCCACAAACGGCAACCCTGCAAGTACGTAATAAACACTGCTACTGTGCACTTCTTCAAAGCGTCGGTCATTTAAGGAGCGAAACGGCACGGCGTACGCTCCTGAGTGATGCGGTAACCTACGCCTGTGCTCATGCATACACTACCACACTGCGCTTAGCAACACGGGAAGACAACTAGAGCCGCGAACGCGCGCTGGCGTTCCACGTCCCGCTGGCATCCGTCTCGCTCCACCAAGGCATCACATTCGCCCGTCGACATCACTGCCTTTCTGCACCGCTTACTGCCACAGTTTTATTAGTTGGTGCTATCACACTCGACGTAGTTGGCGGCGAAACACCATTGGTGCATGTGGAAGCTGCACTACTCGGACAAGCCGTCGCACGCTAACACGAAGCGAAAAGCAAAGAGCATAACTAGCGTGACGCATAACTGCATCTATAGGGCGGCTCCCCGATGCTAGCTCGGCAAGTGTTTGTTGCTGCTACCGAGACGCTTTAACCATGTCCTCCGAAATTGCGCGCCGGCGCGGGCAATCTCGGACTTCATGCTTTAACTGCGTCGTCGACGAATCGTTCTCTACGGTGCTAGTAAGTGTCATGCCGCATTACTTCTCTTCAACGCTCACAGACGGCTGCAGCGCCTGGCTACGCCAACAGAGAGCACCAAGCGAGAGAGATTGTGTGAGAGATATAAGGCGCGTTTGTAGCATGTCCTTCGTCTGCCTTTTTAGCTCAGTCGGCAGAGCGTCAGGCGCATACCGTCGCGGGCCGAGGAGTCGGAGGTTCGATTCCCGGAAGTTTTTTTTCTTTCTCATTTGGTGGCGTCCATTTTATCAACGTCATATCCGTGACGGAAATACGTCACTAAAGTCTTGGTGGACCCCGGCATAAAACACTTTCGTGTTAAAAAAATACAAATTGTCGGTTTGACTGAGAATCAAACCCAATCCATCCGCGTGGCAAGCAGGTGTCCTACCATAGAGCCGCCGTGTTGTTTTAAACTGCCTCGAAAAAAAAAGAGCGCTACACGAATGTCATGTAGTGGAAGGAGTCTCCTTAACGCAGGTAAAATTGCGTGTCAGAAGCGTGGAATCGCGCCAAGGGTCAAAATATGCGAATGACAGTGAGTAGGTTGTTTAAAGGCCCACCCATCACAAACGGGTCACACATATTTAATCCTCATCAGCTGCAAGAGCATCAACAAAGTCATAATAATAATATCTGTGGTATTACATCCCAAAATCAAGATATGATTATGAGAGACGGCTTAGTGTAGCGATCCGGAAATTTCGACCATCTGGTGGTCTTTATCGTGCACCGAAATGGCACAGTACACCGGCCTCTACCATTCCGCCTCCATCGAAATGCGACCGCCGCGGCCGGGATAAAACCCGCGACCTTCGGGTCAGCAGCCGAGCACCATAACCACTGTTCCACCAGGGCGGACATCAACGAAGTGAGCAGCGGCGTAGGTTCGCGTGTCGTCCTACGGAAGCGTAGAGAGCCCTTCGCTGATTCGCAAAAGGAAGAATTATGGCGTATTGGGCACTTAATAACTGTACTTGCAGTACGCATTCTAGGATAGCTTGAAACGCCGCCGTGTTACACGCAAAGTCGTTCGTTTCCTTAAGGCATGGTTGAGGCATGAACCGAGAAGCGAAGTTATAGTGTAGCAATTGAGAAGGCGATGCGCACTTCTGAGTGATTACGGCCTTTGAAATTAACTGTGAGCGCAAATAAATGACGCAAGACGAAGACGAGAAGCATACACTATAAGTGCTCACTCCCAACTGAATCTTTATGAGACATATTTTGAAGAGACAGCGCGAAGCGCGACAGGCAAAAATGTGCGTGGGGGAAGTGCCATACAGAGCAAATGAAAGATTGCCGTTAAGGGTGAGCGTTAAGTGTGAAAGGGAGAACGTAAATTACAGATAATGTAGCTATAGTTGACATTGTCATGATTTTGAGGTTATAAGCAGGCGTACAGAGAGGAAGGGGCCAACGCGAGCACTTACTTACAGCTGAATTTTCATATATATATATATATATAAGAAAAGAAAGAAGTGGAAATTCAAAGGGCTTGTTTTTCTTTGTTAGACACAATATTAATGAGAACTAACAGACAATAATGCCAAGGAAAATCTAGGGGATTGTTATCAGAAGTAATTGTAATCTAAATGAGAAGAAAGGAAAGTGGACGAAAAGATAACTTGCAGGCGGCAGGGACCGAACCTGCGACCTTCGAATAACGCGTCCGATGCTCTACCACTGAGCTACGGTGGCGGTCATCCCTCCGTCCACTTTATGGGGCATATATGTGCATTTAAACGTGGGAGCGTCAGTCAGCGCCGCCAGTAGCCATGACGGCGAGTGTGGAACACTCTTTTTCTGCCTGTTGGCGTCACGTAGCACGTTATCTAATTACGAGCTGGCAGCTGACCACTAATCCCTCTCACACCACCTGAAAGCATCATGTCCGCCAGAACGAGACCCTCGGTATGAATAAAGGAAAGAAGTGGAAATTTTAAGGGCTCGTTTTTCTTTGTTAGACACAATATTAATGAGAACTAAATATTTTGTGTTAGTCTGTCTGATAGACCCCACCCTTCCCACAATGCGCAAACGTATCCCGAACCCGGTGGGCAACGTTGCATGGCTCACTCCCAACAACCCTTCCCTCCGCCGCAGCACATACCCTTTCAAGCTTGATCTAAGGCGATAAAAAGCTATGTATTTGCGCGTGTTGGTTCTTCACATGTAGTCTCCTTATTTTCGTAGGAAGCGCACAACTTTTACACGAGGGCACGAAAGACGAGACACAAGAGCTTGGGTCTCGTCTTTGGTGTCCTCGTGTAAAAGTTGTGCGCTTCCTACGAAGATGGATCTATACCAACTTGCCCGATCTCCTAAATTTCCTATACATGTAGTCGAAGATTCGACGAAAGTTTTTCTGGGCAGCCGACATGATAAGGATGCTAATGCTGTCAACGACGAAGTCAAGGCGTAAACACGGAGACGTTTCGGGACCCGTGTACGGGTTCCTTGATCACACTAAGCAGGCATGAACCGTAAGTCGCTTATTATTCTAAAAAAAGACGTAATGAACGGGTGTAGCTGGCAGGTAGGTTGCCATCTCTCCTGTTGATAGTATCCTCCATCGTCTGAATGAACACAGGATACGATAAACAGTCATGTGGCCGGATTCTTCTTCTTGGCTCTAACAACGGCGTTATCCAAATCGATTCAATGAGCGTGATTATCGACGTGTATATATTTTGACTGATTTGCAGTAAATTCTCATATGCCAACTAAGCGCTCCGGTTGTCACCTTCCGTTCGGTGTCCTCGTTTTTTTGCGCTGTTTTCATTATGAAGACAACCTCTTGCATATAGGAAGGCCCACCTTGTTGAAGCTTCCGTTGCCCGTAATGGAGTCACTTGCCTTGGCGTCGTCGCGAGCAGGGGACGCATCGACTGCTTCGATTGCGGCTATGGCGGCCGCCGGAAACGCGCCTTGCAAGCGAGGCTTGCCGCCAAAAGATCGCGTGCCACCCGGTACCATCAACTGCCGACGCTTGACATGTCGCGCCGGAGCTGCAAGCAACATGACGAAAAGGTACGAGTGAATGAATGTTTATTTGCCCAGTACAAATCAGCATATCGCGAACATTTGTCGAAACTGTGGCCAAAGGCTACCTGGATGTTCGATTTACAAAAAAAATCAAACAAATCCTAACAAAGCGAGGGTAAGAGAATAAGCAAAGCGAAACTTTCATACCAATGCTGAGAAGTGACCACAATTAGGTGATGGTTAAAGAAAGGAGCGATATGGGAAAATTTGCATCGAAATTCATTAAGTGAGGAAAGCAAGTAACAATAACGCTCGTTTTGCTGTCGTTTGATTTTTTAGCTCACATATCCGGGCGATTTGTACGCTGAATTTTGGAGAGTATTGTTCTCACAGAGTGATGCCGTCCATAATTACAAAATGAGGGCAGACCTGCCGTGACAATCACGCCATTGTAGGGTAAAATGAACGCGGTAAGCTAAAAAATGCAGGAGTTCAATTTTTAAGAGCAGTTAACAAAAAGAATACGCAAGGTAACGCAGCCACTGGCATACAATGACAGATCGCACGAACAAGATGCGCTACTTCTTGGTAAGACGACTGGACCAAGAAGTACAGGCTACATCTGCGTATTAAGGCGAAGGCCTTTAGTGTCTCATACTCGCGGTGTCCGACGTCCGTCCGTGCTCCCTGGAACGGCGCCAGCTGTGGCCTCTCTCCCTCACACTCTCTCAGCAGTGACGTAATGGCACAGCGGCCAAAATAAATAAATAAAATAAAATAAAATACAAGAAAAACAAAAAAGAAAACAAAGAACAGGAAAAAAAAATTGGCCGCGTATCTGCGTGCTTCGCTGCTAATGTCGTCGAAAGACGATAGTCTTGTGCCGACTGCACTGCATGAGCGGCATGAGTACCACAATTTAATAGCCGGGCTAGCCGCTGGGCTCGTTTTTCGGACTTTTTCCGGGCGCGCTTAGACGGACGCCGGCGTTTCTCCGCTGAAATTTGGTCGTCGGTCTTTTCTCTGCGTTCTCTGATCATGTCTTGTAGAGTGGGTCGTATTTCATCAAGCGGCCATATATGTTTTGCCTTGCCTGAGACAGCGCTCTTCTACGATGAATCAGCCGCATCTGGCTGGCATTGATAAAACAGAAGAGGACGCCATCTACAGCGCTACCGGGGAACATCGGCTTGTGTTGAACAATGCTGCTGCCAGGTGGCAGCACCACAGCCAGCCACAGCGTCGAAGTTAAATCACTGGGCGGAGACTTGTTTTGTACACAGCAGCGCCGCGTAATAAGCACTAGGATCTTTATAATTACGTATCTATAGATTTTGTTTTAAAGGAACACTGTGAATAGTACTAAGGTATTGATGTTGTGCCTCAGGTATGCGTAATATTTGATTTTTAATTGCCCACGCTCACCCGTATGAACACATGCTTCTTGGTCATGATTGGAGGTCGTAAGGCAGGGGGTTAAAGTTTGGCCAAGTAGCTCAGTCGTGTGACGTGCCGACAAACAGACAAACAGACAGACAGACAGACCAAAATTTCTCCGTTTAGGTATCCCAAGAAAGACTATCGTCTTTAAAAAACAACGAAAAAAAGGACATGGCACATTCAGTCGATTGGCCACAGGCTTTCGCCGAACGACCTTCGGAATTTACAAAGTGTCCTTCAAATTTTTCGAATCATTTCACCAGTGCGGCCGCCAACTGCACACCTGTAGATCAAATATTCTAAGGAACCTTTGTCGTTTCAGGTGCTCTTTCTCAGCATGATCTTATAAGAATAAATTTCCGAACACAATTTGCGCACAATTTCCTGCACATATTGTAAGGGCACCTTATTTAAAGAGCACTGATAAGTGTAACGGAGGTCATCGTCAGGTCCTGTCTACACACTGTACTAGGCTAAACCGGCAGTAAAGGACGACGTGCATTAGGGCGGACAGCGCCTGTCGTTTGTCCTCCATAGTGCACATCGTTGTTTTAAAGACGTTATTCTTTCTTGGGATACCTAAACGGAGAAATTTTGGTCTGTCTGTCTGTCCGTCTGTCTGTCTGTTTCTCTGTTTGTCGGCACGTCGCACGATTCAGCTAGCTGGCCAAAGTTTAACCCCCTGCCTTACGACCTCCAATCTTGACCGAGGAGCATGTGTTCATACGGGTGAGCGTGGGCAATTAAAAATCAAATATTACGCATACCTGAGGCACAACATCAATACCTTAGTACTATTCACAGTGTTCCTTTTAAACAAAATCTATAGATACGTAATTATAAAGATCCTAGTGTTTATTACGCGGCGCTGAAAATGCGCCGCTGTGTACAAAACAAGTCTCCGCCCAGTGATTTAACTTCGACGCTGTAGTGCTGCCACCTGGCAGCAGCATAGTTCAACACAAGCCGATGTTCCCCGGTAGCGCTGTAGATGGCGTCCTCTTCTGTTTTATCAATGCCAGCCAGATGCGGCTGATTCATCGTAGAAGAGCGCTGTCTCAGGCAAGGCAAAACATATATGGCCGCTTGATGAAATACGACGCACTCTACAAGACATGATCAGAGAACGCAGAGAAAAGACCGACGACCAAATTTCAGCGGCGAAACGCCGGCGTCCGTCTAAGCGTGCCCGGAAAACGTCCGAAAAACGAGCCCAGCGGCTAGCCCAGCTATTAAATTGTGGTACTCATGCCGCTCATGCAGTGCAGTCGGCACAAGACTATCGTCTTTCGACGACATTTGCAGCGAAGCACGCAGATACGCGGCCAATTTTTTGTTTCGTTTTCTTTTTTGACACTTTACCCTCCTTGATCAGTAACGCCAACTCAGCTGATAGACCGAAGGCCGCGGTTTCGATCGCGGTCGCGGCGGTCGCATTTTGATGGAGGCGAAAGGCTAGGGGCCCGTGTAGTGCACGATTCCAGCTTAATTAAAGAAAACAAGACGCTCAAAATTTCCGGAGCTCTGCACTACGGTGTGCATCACCTTGATATTGTGGTTCTTTGCGCGTAAAACACTAGATATTACTCATGAGACAGCCTTAAAGAGTTCGCGTCGCAGAAATGTTTGTTGTCGGCGCTCATGTCTGCGCCCTCGTCGGGGCCGTTGGTTGTGAGAGAAAAGTGGAGATGTACGGGAAGAAATAAATAAATCATAATAACCTTGGTTGCGGTGGGAATCGAACTCAGGCTGTCGGTGTGGCAGTCAGCTGGATTACCACCTAGCCATGACAGTGCTAGAAACGACTCCGGTAAAAAGTATTATACAGGCCTCATGTAGTGCAAGTAGGTAATCGCGCAAACATTTGTGGTATGGCACGCCAGATGTGTGGAGCTCGAGCAGGCGTCACACCATCTGAATTTTGCAACGGGGGGGCAGGTTTAAAGGCCCACCCATCACAAAATGCCCAACTATGATTTATCATCGGCACGAACAGAATCAACAAAGTGTGCAGCTGCTAGTAATGGCCTACGAACGCGTAATGGGTGCTTCGCTGATGCACAATTTGATTAATTATTGTGCAGTGGGCATTTAGCAACTCCACTTGCTTTAGGCATGCATAATAGGAGAGTGTCAAGCAGCCAATGTTAAGCGCACAGACGTTTTTTTCCTCGCAGCGCGGTAGGGGTGCCCACTAAGAAGCGAAGCCTGGGAAGCGTATAGGACGACGATGCTAACGGACCCCGATCACGCTATCGCGTTCTACTCGTATATGTCAAGCTTAAGCGTCCTCAAGTTTTATTATGAAGCACCAACGTCCCCAAAGAACCGGCCTTCGCAGTGTCACGTGCCGTAACAGAAGCCTAACAACTGCAATACGGAGTTTACATATCTGGAGCCTTGTGCAACTTCCTGGCTAGTTTTACATTTACTCTTCTACATGCATTTCTTGTTACTTTCCCTTTGCATACCATGAACGTGCTTCATTATTCAGGCTTTAGTCTGCACTGCCACTTTTCCTTGTTTACTTTTTTCGACAACTTCTTGACGAGTGTGACTGTCAGCCAGTTTTCTTCCAATCTCCTTTCTGTTGCTCGAATGCCTGCCATAAAAACATTGCGTTCAAAGCAATAAAATAATTGAGTCAGTCCTGTACCTGTGTGTCATTCTGCGTGTTCTGTCTTTAGGGGCGAAGCTCCTTAAGGTCGAGGCTTTTCTATCACTCCGCAGGTGTCACTCGGTGTAGACACGCTAGTGCGATGACGATGTCGCTGCCATCACGGCACAGCACATTCAAGGTAACCATTATACGCCATGACGATGACGCTGATGACCATGAACAATAAGCGCGTTTCAGAGCCCATTCTCCTTTAGCGGCGAAGCTCCTTAAAGTCGAGGCTTGTACATCACTCCCCCGGTGTAGCCACGCTAGTACTCGCCGCCCCCACTAGAGGCTCCGCTGTGCTCTCATTTGATTTGCATGGCACCCACTAGATGGCTCTGCGGCGCTCGCTCCACTCTCCGGCGCGCTTACTCCACTCTCGGCTCTCGGCGCGCTTCCTCTCTCTTTCGACGGTCGTCACTCAGTGCGCTTCAATACTACTACTACTGCTATGAACAACGAAGAAGACAAGGCGGTGGCGGAGCGGAGGGCTCGCAAAGCGGCTGCAGCACGGGCTCTCAAGTTGTGCGAGAGACAAGTAGGCGCCGGCGACACAGACAAGCGGTTCCATATTTGCGGGCTCGTGAAGCTGCAGCGGCACGGCACCGCCGGCAAGCCGACCCGGAGTTGAGGGCCCGCGAAGCTGCAGCGGCACGGCAGCGTCGGCAAGCTGATCCAGAGGCGGCGAGGGCTCGCGCAGCTGCAGCGGCACGGCAGCGCCGGCAAGCCGATCCAGAGGCGGCGAGGGCTCGCGTCACGACGTCTCACGTCTTTGCATGATCGAGTGGGCAATGTACGGGGGGATTCAAGGTTACCCGAATGATTCCCCCGCAGCTTCACCCACTCATCATCATTCACTTCGTGGATATGCCGCGATTTTTTTCTTGTGTGTGCTGTTTTATCTTTCTTTTCGGGGCTCGAACATCTCTGACTTGTGTTTACTGTGTTGCTGAAGCCACAAAACAACCGTTATATAGCTGTCACCGTGTTCTAAAGTAGAAAAATTTCCTTGAAGAGTGAAGTTGCCGGCTTGTTGGTTGAACATACTGCAAGGGAGTTGCGCGAAAGATAAGGACAGAATAGGCATTTCTGGCTACTCCCCAGTAGGCATGTGGAACTTTCTTCCGCCAAAATGGCTTACCTCAACTCGAACGAGTTTTTCAGTGGAAATAGAAACCAATTGAGCCTGTTTTCATAAAATGAAGAACAGTTTGCTTCTTCTCCGGTGGCAGCTTTTCCCAGATTGAAGCAGGTCACTGAACGAACTTCCCCCGTCTTACGTCCTTCATAAACGGCTTCCGCGAGACTTAAACGTGTGGCGGAAATTCCAACATGTTGGCTCGTGAGCCCGAACAATTTCGCACACGACGTAAAGCAACCGCTGCGAATGTCATTGCTTGATACTCTCGATAACTAGGCATTCAGTTAATTGGGATATTTTTTCCGGTCCCGTGCAATCTGAACTAACGAGCTTTCTCTATATATGTGTGCGTGTGCGTGCGTGTTTTTGTATATTGTTCTATGAGACCTTGTTCTGTGAAGAGCATTATTTCGTTAAGAGTCGTTATACTACAATAACTGGCATTGCGCGAACGATAATGTAATTTGCTAGAAATGAACCGCCATCTGGATCAAGAGGTTATCTTTTTTTCCCTGATTCCACACTACAGACAATAAAGAGGCATTGCGAGGGTTTCTTGAGCGCTTTACCAACATAATCATTGTTGTTCTCAGTGGGTTCGATTGAGTTCAGTATAGTCATGCAGCAGCCCACATAAAAACCATGACTATACTCTTGTACGGTAATCGCAGCACTTAACACGGAAAGAGGGAGCAAAGTCGAGCATACAAGGAAGCAACACTGCGTCACACCAAAAGTGGCCAAATTAATCCAAGCTTTACAATACAAATTTTAAATATTTCACCGGAAATGCTTTTTTTTTTTAAATTCTGAAGCTCTTTATTTTCATGCGGCTTTTTTCGTGCTTATATAAATATGCGTTTCTCTTAATATCAAAGCAGAATGCAGTGAAACGTCCGTGTATCTTTTTAGGGGCGAAGCTCCTAACGGTGTGGGTCTGTCCCTCCTCTGTAGTTGTAGTAGTAGTAGTAGTAGTAGTAGTAGTAGTAGTAGTAGTATAGTAGTAGTAGTAGTAGGTAGATAGCCACGTATAGTGGAATGTGCCCACTCCACGTGATAAAGATGACGATGACGCACTATAGTGGAATGTACCCACTACGCGTGATAACGATGAAGTATAAGCGCGTTCCAGTATAGTGGAATGTACCCACTACACGTGATAACGATGACAATGACGCTGATGACCATGAAGTATAAGCGCGTTCCAGACCATACATTCTCTTTCTGCCATGGATGAAAACGATCGAGCTTCGCCCACTCATCATCATTCACTTCGTGGATATGGCGTGATTTTGTTTCTTTTGCGTTATTTACCAGGCTGCAGGAAGCATCTGCCCGCGGGTGTAGCTGCAATAACATTTAAAACACTAATTAATTAACAGGAAGGCAATCCCAGAAAACACACAGTCTTTGGTATTCGATATCCAAACTAGCACTTATAACGTGTCTGCAAACGAAAGTGATAGTAGCGAAAGAACAGCAAAGTGAAAACAGAAAATAGTTTTCTCTGTGACTGAAAACTTAAACATATTTTTAGCATGAATGTTCTGTACAATAAAACAGCAAATAACCGTGAAATGACGAAAAGAAGACAAGCAGAAAAGAGAGTTCTTTTTTTTTCTGTAAGGCAAAAGTGAAACTTGTGTTCATGCAGACCATTTCTATGAAAGTTCTGTTAAACTAAAAAATATGTTAAACGCAGAAAACTTGAAAACAAAAAAACATACCTTTACAAAAATTTTGTGACAAGAGAGCGGCCAAAAAAATTTCTTGTTTGTTTTTTTCAGAAAATATTTTTTTTACAGGGTGGGCAAATTCCTGGGAAAATCTGTAATCTGTAATTTTATAATTCATCATAGGAAAAAAAGTGACAGCGTTCAAAGGATCGTTACTCCACAGAGGAAGTAACAGGCATTATAATATTACAGCAAAATGTAATAGACTACAAGTAATCTATTACTTGTAACGCGTTACGTAAAAGTTTGGTTCCAACAACCATTCCACGCGAGGCGCGCCTCAGCCACGCGGCGCTTCCGTATCACAAAGAGCCAGTATCCGAAACGCCGCCGTACCTTCCGGGAGCGCAGTGGAGTGAACGGGGTATGACGTCACACCACCGCCAAAATTTGAATAAAAAGGGGAACGTTTTTCCTGGCGATACATAAGTATCGCGATTCTGCGAGTGTCCGTGACTGGCCCGCGTCACTTGGGGGCCGGAAACCTGCCTCATGCTGCCTCGCTGTTGTCACTATTTTGCAGCATCACCAGGTAGAACTCCCATCACCTTGTCGGTGATGACACCTTTAAGGCACGTTCACACCGAACGCGGAGCAGCAAGCGGGAAACGGACTTTCAAAGCGGAGAGGCAGCGAGGGCGCGCGGTTGCTCAGACCGACCGCGTTGCCTTTTGAACGCTCCGCCGCGGCGGCAGAGCAATCCACCAATCGACGGCGGACGTGTCGCCCTCTGGGGGGCACTAAGCGATAATGTACGCGTGCGCCTCGGGCCCTGATTGGCTGCGACCAAAGCGGCCAACTTTTCCGCGCGGAGAAAATCGGCCCGGGCGCGATCCGGGCAAGCGGCCGCGGAATTTTCGCTTTTGCGGATAATCCGCGCCCGCTTTCCGGATACGCCTCTCAAGTTTCCGGATCCGCGCTCGGTGTGAACGCCCCTTTAGTGAGGCATGCGGCGCGCACGAAGTCCGTCCGATGCCATACATTCAAACTACGCGCTAGCGTGGGCTTTGGACCCAGTGCGCATGCACTTTTTCTGTACTGTGCGCGACACAAGCGGCGGTAGTGCTTCGCCTGGTATTGCTACTAAATGAGCTGCCCGAGCAGGTATTCAGTGCCGCTGACGCCAGAGTACTGCTTCGCTTAAGTTTCGCATTACGGGGCCCCGGTAATGGTTGATGACACTTTCGTTCGACCTACGTCTCGACGTCTATGTGCACCAAAAGGCCTATTTATTTTCACTGAACGCACCTTCATTTTAAAGCAACGAGAGAAATAACTACCACGAACCTCCGACGACGGGAGCGCGGAGCAAGTGCTTGTAGTGGACAGAGACCTGCTGCCCTGTCGGAACTCCCCTGGACACGATGATCAGTGCGACGGCGCTAACCAGGAGCGCTGCGGCGAACGCGAGCAGTGCGACGCACAGGGTCCTCTCCCACGCGACCTCGTCGTCCTCGCTCTGATCCTCGGTCGAAGAGGATTCGGACGCGAAGAACATCCTCTGTGGGACGCGAGCGTGCCGGCTGCTTCGCATGTAGACCGGTCGCTCGTGAGGGCCTCGCCGTCTTCGTTGGTGGCGTCGCCGTGGCGACCGCCGGGACGACCGGTGCCTCGAGGAGTCACGGTGGCGTCTTCGACCTACAGGCGCGTGCACCGCGGAGAGGTCGCGCAAGTCCGCTTCGTGCCTGCGAGGCCTGTTCGAGGTCCATTTAGTCCACCTGGATGGTCGCCGATCGCTGCCTGCGGAAAGCACTGATTGACTGTCCGATGAACGTGAGAACCAGGGCATGGTGTCGCAAGATACTATGACGGTTGGTCTGCTGCCAGTACAGCGATGACGACGATGGCTGATCTTCAGAGTGTGGTCCCAACCCACTACAGCGAATGCGTCTGGAATGGAGTGGTTATGACACACGAATGAAGAACGGGGACAAATAGAACTGAATACAACTGTTTGCTGTTTGTCTCTTCGAGATGTGTTATGATGTTCGGAGAATGACGACGTTATCAGCAGAATTCACAACCGTGTGAAAACTAAGCCATGCGAGAGCTGAAAAAAAAGAAAAACACGGTATTGTACGCTAAAGACACTTGTACGCATTTCACATACGGAATCTTCAATAGAGGTGGACAGTGTAATGAACGAGACACCGCGACAGCACCCGTTCCTGGGCCAGCTGGTTCCTGTTGCTGTTGTTGTTGCCTCTGACATGGCTGATACCCACTCAGGGGGGATTGGCCAAGAGTGGATTATATATTACTATTAGATTTTTCGATTACTGAATTTTGATAACCAAAAGAACAACGTATGTAACCAGAAATTGTGCAATAATTGTTTCTCACCCATTCAGATCAGGCACTGTGATATTTCTCTTGAATATAAATTAAAGGGAAAGTAAAAAAAAAATAAAATAAAGTATACCTTTTTTAAAATTAATTCATTACTGCATTAATAATAGATACACAAATACGAATTTAAAGTCGCAGTCGTTTATTTTCCTGAAGGTAATTACAAACAGCATCAAAAACGTTCTTGTGGCTGAAGCCCAGGGGTGCTATTTCTGGACTTTCGTCATTTTCTGTCAAATTTGACGTAGGCGTGACGTGTACACAATGGTGACGCAAACACATGAATTGTTTGCGCAACGTGACGTAAAGGTGACATGAAATACAAAGAAACGTACAATTAAGTAACACTTTGTTTATGTAATTGAAAACGCAACAAGAAAATAAAACTAAAGTGAAGCGTGTGGTTTTACAGTCGTAAAGCAGACGATATTGTCTGCAATTTAGCGCAGCCATATCAACTTTTCTAGACACTAAGCGAACCAGTCAAGCCAGCGTCGACATTGCGCACATCGTTATTTTGTGAGGTGTTTTGGTGTGGTATTGACTGAGCGCCGAACAGTTCTAGCCAGTATTCGTGCAATTGAGAAATGTGCAATAAAGTAATGATTTGTTTCTGTAAATATAAATGAAAGAATAAAAAAATAAAATGGATATGGAACGACGTGTAGTTTCTAAAGTCGTGAAGCAGACGATGTCGTCTGCAACGAGCGCCATATTCAACATGGAGGATGACCAGAGTCAGCCGAGCCAGCGCCGACAGCGCTATGCCGCGCGGCAGAGCGCCGAACAGTGGGCCGCAATGTTAGACTTTATTACCGAGCACCCCCAGATGGGACGAGCAGCCTCGGACATGCGGCCCGAGGTTCGGCGCGAGCTGTGGCAGGCGCTGTCGGAGCACCTGAACCGCATGGGCCCGAGCAGCAGGCCTCCGCAGGACTGGCGGTGGCTGTGGCAAGCCAAAGTGGGGGGCAGCGTGAGCCCGAGGCGCGGAGGCGGCAGCGCAGTACAGGTAAGCATCCGCTTAACACTGTTGGTCTTGACGCTTTAGCTATGCACATGCTTATTGCAGGGGAACAGGCGGGGGGGGCCATTAAACTGGAGGGGAGAGCTTTCCGAGGACGACGCCCGCATAATATCCGTTGTGGGCGTCGACTCAGTGCTGGGCTGCGGCGACCCTTCTTTCCCAAAACCCCCCGGCGTACGAGCACATCGCCGCTGCTGGCCATAATGGAGAGGTAATCTTAAGTAATGCGCCAAGTAGCCCAAGAATGAGTTCCGCTATTCACGATGCCTCCAATACTGAAAAACGTGTTATTGAAGTGCCGCGATATTGAGTCGGTGCTATATGTTTTGCTGTGGATGCATACATACTACTGTCACAAATGAAGAAGTATGAAAGTTACGCCTCATGTGAATATGAAGAAGCACATGCAATAAGAGTTACATTTTAGGACGTCATGTAGTGCCCGATCAATGAAATATTAAACCTGTGGTCAAGGCTAATCTACATCCCCAGAAGTGATGCAGCCCAAAGATGGTGATGATAGAAGGCACATCTACATTGTCTAAAGTATGCAGATAAGAAATGCATGAAACGGCATGCAAAGAGATGTATTTTCTTGGATGACTGTGTTTTAAAAGGTGGCTGGCACAGTATTAGTGGCATCCTTTGTTGTTGCTGGAAGCAGTCAATGATGAGACATTACTGAAGATTATGAAACAGCTTGAGAACTTTTTATTATCACAGGGGTGAACCGTAACGTAATGCAGTTGTTCAAAAGCTACAGAAAAAAAGCATGATTTCTGAAAATCACCCTGAAAAGCATTAGAGATGATGAATCGGCTCGCAGCACATTCTGAGATATCACACGTTGCTGTTGCTTGTAAAATTTTATAGTTCCACAAACGCAACCGGGCCAGAAAGAAGGTGACATGGACATGGCGCTGTGTCCGTGTCAGTCTTTTCAAAACTGTTTCCTTTTGTGCGATGTAAAAGCTCACATGCATTATGAGCAGGCCCAAGCTTATGCATTTGTGCGTGAATCTGATTACTACATGAACAGGCCTTGCGTGCGTGACATGAGAGACTAGTGCCATTCCTTAAGCACTGCACAGGCTAGAAGTTCGGCAATGCCCTTCGTGCACGCCGCTCACTAATGATGTGCCAAATGATGAGCTGCATTACATGGACATTTCCCCCAAACATGCCACACACATAAGTTTGTTGTCATTTGCACTGTCTTCTGTCAGAGCGCCCCGCCACCTCAGAGCGCCCCTCCGCGAAGAAGTCCAGGTAACCCCCCCCCCCCCCATGTCGCTGACCACGACTACATTGGGGCAGCACAATCAGGTTTGTGATGCTTGACAATAAGCAACACTGCCATTAGCACACAGAAAACCTTAGCGCATATAACAGCACAAAAACCGAGCATATGACTAATGGACAACATATTAAAAATTTGTGAGCAGCACTAAAATTAGACAAGAGAAAACAGTCCGCAGCACTTGTTCTTGTGTTTTTACTTCTCTGTTTGCCTGCACCACTGTTTAAAAGTGATCATGTTTCAAGGAAGGCTCGATTCCTTTGCATTTTACGTTTTTTTCAGTACAGCAACGCAGCGGCAATAATAAATGAATGGAAACAATACATGCGCCTCATCTGTCCCCACTGGAATAAGCAGTGTTGGATGTTTTGACAGAACATTCGAGAAAAGCACACACACATGAAATACAGGAGAGTGAGGCATGTGAATATTTGTCAACGTATGGTGAACGTGCAGTGACCAGCAGCAGCAAGCATTCAGTACAGTTAACTTTCCCCCCTTACTGCATGATTTGTGAACTTTGCATGACAACAAATGGTATCAATCACGCTATCCTTGAGTTAGATTGGTGCTCATAAAAATTTTGCACCCTGCTATGCATTACTGTTTACAACAGGGCTTCTGCTTATTAGCAATAATTAGGCAGGAGGTATGTGACTCACAATAACGCAAATCCAAACTTTTGTATCATTGTTCAACTCAACGAACGTTGCAGTGTAAGCTAAAATTTTCATTCACTGTTTATGCTAATGTACGGTCCTCTTTGAAGTGTGTAAACATCACAACCCTTAGTTAACACACGTTCTTCTACAAGCTTGTTTGCATTGTACGTACCGGTGAATAAACATTTCGTGAACAAACATCCTAAGATATGACGCAATAAAGGCTACAGCAGAATGTTGCGATGTCAAAAAAGCATAACATAAAATACGGCACATTTAGGTTATTAAGAAAAACATTATAACCATTGAGGCAAACATCGGCTAAGAAACACGTCATTGCTATCG
The DNA here is from genome assembly GCA_030522465.1 of Rhipicephalus appendiculatus. NCBI lineage: Eukaryota > Metazoa > Arthropoda > Arachnida > Ixodida > Ixodidae > Rhipicephalus > Rhipicephalus appendiculatus. Next base: position 25,384 of record JALIZH010014938.1, read on the forward strand.
GGTGGTGACATTACTTTCTAAGATAAATTTCAGTGATAGTGCTAATGAGAACATTTGCATAATATATCAGACAACATGCTTATGTGCATAACAGGCTGATTAACTTAAGCAATGCACCACATCAGTCTTAAAGGGAAATGACCCCTCACAGCAAAGACCCATGCTAGCCGTACAACAAGCACTTTGGGTGATGCCACTGTTTCGTGCCTCATCCGCTTTGTCGTGCATTCACAGCAGTTGAGGGAAAAGTTACGCTGCTACTCAACATGTCAAAGTGTCACAAAATCAAGGTTCTATCAACAAAAAAGACGCATAAAAAATGAATAGTACTTAACCAACAGCATATTGTCAGGCGTTGATTCAACTGAATGACAAAGCTAAAAGAAATTATGAAGGTGCCGAGTTGGTATGTCCTTGTTAACAGTGCCCCATGTCACCCACCTTTAAGCAGGTCTTGCCTAACACTAGCAAAAGACAATATAATTAAGGCAAATTGTAACAACAAGCAGTAAGTACTCTGATATGTTAGGCTGAATGTGTCAGGTATCGGATTTCTTAATCTGAAGACTTCATGTATTGTGTGCAGCCGTGCGGCCAAGGCACCCACCACCACTGCACCCAGGCCACCAAACCCCAGTTCCGCGCATGCACGCAACAGCTGCCGAACTGGCGGAAGACCAGAGGCGCCCGCTGGCACTGCAAGAGCTAATGCTGCTTCAAAACGCCCACCAATGGGAGGCAGTGCGGCAGCATCTCTCTGCGGTAATGAATGAGCTAGATATTTCCCCGTTTAATGCGCAAAAGGTCGTGTGCTATTAGGAAATTCAAGCACGGCATGGAAGATGCTGAAAGATGTGCATTTTCAGGTCCTAGCCTGTCGAACAGCACAGTTTCAAAACAAACCTTAGTGTAACACCATCGCAGCAACCGCCCGAATGTCACTGAAAATTTTGTTGATCTAGATAGTACGCGTGCATGTCCAGTTAAAGCAGCGTAAATCTCAATGGTGGTAGATGAAAAACCTCAAGACAGGGCTATGGTGGCCTTGGAATCAAAAAAGAAGCTTGTTAAGTATGAAGTGGTAAATGATGGGGTGCACTAGAGCCTACGTATAGTTAACTAAGCGAACACCTTTTATGACTAGGTGCAGAAAAGAAGAGCAAGGCTCCTGTCTTTCTCATTCATGCGAGTTGATCAAACCATGGGCACTGTGATGCCTGCTAGTTGGTTACACAAGGCGGTGGTGGGGTGCATTCATAAGTAACTCTACATCAAGGCACTTCACAAAACTGGTCATCTTCTCAGATTGAAGCTGCACAGCGCCGGCAGGCAGACGCCCTATCAGAGATTGCCCGGGTGCTCCGGGAAGCGTTTGGGGGGTGGGCAGCAGCCGCGGCGGACGCAAGGCGACTCATAAGGCAAAATTTTGAGCTGCTTTCGTTTTCTCTTAATGTTAATTTAAATTATGCACAGATGCACGTGGCTGGTTGCTGGACATAAAAAGGCACACAAAAAACGGGGAAAGCCAGCAACAGCTATTGGCGCAAACAGCACGTACAGTCATTACATGATGTGAAATATCGTCTACTCTGTTCCCAGTGTGAATAGTGCTTAAAACGATGCTCTGCGGTGCTATTCAAGGTTGCGTACACTGCTGCATAATAACAAGGGCTGTTTCCAGAGTTACAGTCGTCTCAAACTAGCCCTAGTATGAATCACTGCGGTAACTGCGCACACCTTTGCATACAATAAGCATGCGGTCAATGGATGAACAGGCAGGCGGGATTGAATATCGGCTGCGGCGGCAGCATTTTTGAAAGAAGCAAATATGTTTGAGGCCCGTCTATTCAGATTTGGGTTCACGTTAAAGAACCCCCCGGTGGCCGAAACTTTTCCGGAGCCCTCCACTACGGCATCCCTCATATTATTATCAAGGTTTTAGGGTGTTAAACGTAAGCTATTATTATTAACAATGAGCGAAAACGAGGAATGTATCATCAGAATAGAAATGCCGTAAGAACATAAGTGAATGTGACAGGCTTATGATCGATGACAATGCACGTGGCTACGTTGCCATGAGAAAAAAAAACATCGCTTGTGTCTCATTTTTGCGCACATCTCACAGGGGTAGCAGCACCGATCACGTGCACCGATCAAGCCGCAAAACACCGCAGATGGAGATCCCGCTTCTGCGTACCAGCCTGGTACATGCCACCTGCCGCCTCGTGGTCGTCACCATCGTCGTTAAGGTCCGGATCGTCACGTTCTTCGGTGCCAGGGATGTCGTCTGGCTCTGGCAGCTGCTGCCGGACACAAAGGTTGTGAAGCACCGCGCAAGCTGCGATGATCTTCGATGTGAAGAGTGGGCCATAGTACAGTTCCCTGTACCTCCGCAGGTACCGAAAGCGGGCCTTGAGGACTCCAAAGCACCGTTCTACGACACACCGTAGTGAGGACTGGGCGTGATTGAACAGGGCCGCAGGGGATCCCGCTTGGTGTGCTCCGGGGACGGGGGGTGAGCAGCCAAGGCTGCAGCGGGTACGCACTGTCACCTGCGCAGGAAAGTGTTCCAATTGGCCATAATATAAATGGGAATATGAATATGCAACATTACTTTCTTACTTGTACGTATTAGCTCATTCGGGGGCACCGCGTGTGTGAAATGAACTGCTCCCTTTTTCTTTTGCAGCTATTACTAGCTAGTACTTGTCTAACCTACTCGAAACAGTTCAAAATAAAGCAACCCGGTTTATCTTGTCTTCATATTCTCGTTATGAAAGTGTATCCGCCTTGAAGAGATCACTAAATCTTGTTAGTCTTGACTTGCGCAGAAAATTTGCGCGGTTGTCGTTTTTTCATAATCTTTATCATGGTAACACCCCATTTGCTCGAGCTAATCTTCTGCCTGCTCCCAATGTAGCAATTCGGCGGGACCACGGTCACAAAATAAAACCTATATTTGCCCGGACCAACTTTTATCGAAATTCGCCGTTAGTATTATCGATTGCAGAATGGAACTCTTTACCCTCATCTGTCGTGTCGCTTACAGAATCATTACCATTCCAAGCAGCCCTAACAGCGTTTTTGGAAGGAAAGCCTCCGTAGCCTAAAAGTATCAGCATGTTTCGTACAAACACATCTCCCGCATTAAAATTGTATGTTGCAACATCATCATTAGAGTTGTGTTTTGCCTTGTGTATCTTTTTCGGACTTTTTTTGTTGACTCTTCTGGATTGTGTTCCATCCTTTACAACGTTTTTATCTGGCTGTGTGTGTTCATTGCTAGACGAGAATGATGCTACTAGAAATTGTATAACTTTAAAGATATGTTATTTAAATTATTTTGTGGTTTCCGTGTTGATATTCTCCTGTATGTGTTCTCGCCCTTTTTTTTGGACCCAGACTTGTATCCCCCCCCTATGTAATGCCCTCTTTGGGCCCTTAGGGTACTCGTATAAATAAAAATAATCAAAATAAATAAAAATATTGACAGAATTGCTTGCCTGGTTAGGTTAGCTAATTGCAGCTTTCAAAAGGCTCCAGCGAAAAAAGAAGCGGTTATTTTCGGGTGGTTTGGCATCGACTAGATTCCTTTGCCAGGAGGAATGACAACGAAGATGCTGAAATGCAACCTTTCTAACTTATTTCACAAACCGGGTAGGGCGAGTGGCAGAAGGCGTGTCTTTGGCGGTGAGGATATTGCGCTAGCCTTTGGTTACATGGGGCTGATGCACGATAAGGGGGGTGGAGGGGGGGTGGGGGGCACAGACGGGCAGTGCACTGCATGTTATGTACAATTTTGTTGCTATGTGGCACCAGGTTGTGTGTACTTATTTGTATTTTTTTTGTCATGCCAGTTGTCATTTCTGTAAATAATTTGTCTTCCATGAATGTACAGCTCCATGTCATGTATTCTTTTGTTAATCCAGGCTCAAAGTGTAGCATATCATTTATAATTAATTTTTCACCATTTTCATAATAAAACATCATACATATCCATAGAATTTCCTTTAATGCTTTGCCATCCTGTTGCAGTAACAGTGTTTCCCATGGCCACACAGAGTCACGTTGCTATTATACACATACAGTGAGTTAAAGTATTGTGTGCTGCCTTGGGCCTCAGCATTACAGGAGCAGTGTGACTTGTAATGTCAAATGTGCACCTCATTTAGGGGAACTTTGGGGCCACTAAAGATAATCTACAACCAGAATGCCCAGCTAGCACTGACATACGAAGAACAAAAAAGGAACCCGAGAAGTTAGGAACCACGCAGCCCGTGAAGGAGTGGAAAGTGACAGACATAACAGTATGACAAAGGAAGACAGCAGAATGAATCAGAACACAAAGAGAGGTCGGTGATCTTGAGTGAGTGGGAAGAAAAGGTGGACTTGGGTGAGTTTTGAATGCATTGGGCAGATAACCGCTCATCTGTGCGAGCGGTGAAATGGGTAGCGAGAGATTAGAAATGTAGCCGAGGATAAGAGAAGGATTACACTGGCAAAAAAATCAATAAATATGCAGGCATAAATTGGAAAACAGCTTGTGCAGATACGATATTATTTCGGAAGGCCATCATTACGTAGAGGACACAAAATGTGCTGATGATGACGATGCTAGCCAAATAGCTAGCGTTGCTGGTTCTTTTGAGCATAGTTTCTGGAACTGAAATTTTAAATTACCATGCACCACCTTGGCCAGCACTTAGGCGTGTTGAAATCTGTTCTTTCCTATAAGTATGAGCTAAAATTTCAGTACATTTTTAGTTGCAATAAACAGTTACATCAACTCCCTTTGAAGAGATCAATTCTTGAATACCTTGGTGCAAACGTAACCATTTTTCGTCATTCTCTGAACTTCTGAAGAATCAAAGCATGTTCCCAGCGCTGTTGATGAACATGAGGACAGCACAAGCTTCTGCGCAACCATATCCAACAACATCACTGTAGTTTTCACTCGGGCTTTTCGCGATTACGTCTTGTCTCAGTAATTTTTTTTTCGTTTTCTTTAACCAGTGCTCCTCCGTAACACCTTTTCCAGCTACAGTACAAAAGGCAGCAACAAAATTAATCAAATAACCATGACTCATGTATTTGCTGCACTAACACACCACACAAGCAGTACTCAACTTCCATACCAAGCAGGAATTCCCCACCCTGGACCACGGCTGCCAGCGCTGAACTCCCTGGCTCAAGGTGGATGCCCTCCACACGAAGGCGTCGTGCACAGAGCCTGGGTATGTGGGCTGGAGGGCAGTGATGCGTAGGGTTGCGTCACACACCTGCAGAGTTTTGTGTGGATTGGAACGAAGCCGGCAACAGCGAATACAACCAGCTACATGCAGTGCAACCGTAACTGTGTGATTCAACACCCTTATTTATCTCATGATTTGCTAAGCACAGCCTTTGATGGCCTTACGTTTCATTATGGCTGTCGCCGCATCTCTGCATATTAATGTCTACGAAATTGTAGTGCAATCACTACGTGTGATTTTTAGGTGCGAAGGAGCTATTAAATGCGAAGCATTCATTAGCGAACTTCGGCGACTTTGACCGTATCTATCTATCTATCTAGCCGCCTACGACTTTGTGCTCTCCTGGCCGTACCGTCAATGGGATTTATACCAAAATTGGTATGGCGAAACATGACTGTATGACAAACATTAATGGCTGGTCATATAATGAATATCATGATTAACTTGTCACGAAAACTGTGATTTACACGCCATGGTCATAGTACTCCTGAGGCCGTTTTCTTGAATTGATATATCCAAAAATTCGTACGATGAGCCATTTCTGCATGACCAACATAAATGACAGGTGGTAATACGAAAATCATGACCTGCATGTCATGTACAACATGATTTACATGCCACGCTCATGGCGCGCTGACAGCCGTTTCGATAGCTTGATATACACCAAATTTGGTATTGTGTGACGTGACTGTATGACGAACATAAATGCCGAGTGGTAATATGAAAATCATGACATGTCATGTGCAACATGACTTGCATGCCACGCTCATGACAATCTCGTGGCCGTTTCGCCAGCTTGATATACAACAATCTTCGAATTGAGGGACGTGACTGTATGACGAGCATAAATGACACGTGGTAATATGGAAAACATGACATGTCATGTGCAACATGACTGGCATGCCACACTCATAGTACTCCCGTGGCCGTTTCGCTAGCTGGATATACACCAAATTTGGTATTCAGCAACGTGATTGTATGACGGGGATAAATGACAAGTGGTAATATGCAAATCATGATGTCATGTGCAACATGACTTGCATGTCACGGTCATGACACTCTTGTGGCCGTTTCGCCAGCTTGATATACACCAAATTTTAAGGTGAAAGGCTTTAATGTATCATGCTTACGTCCGTCCGTCCCTCCGTCTGTCCGTCCCTCCAGCCGGGCCCCTCGCACAGTGCCAGGTGGGCGCCAGGGCGCGCAAACGGACGCCGGTCGCGTTGGACTCTACAGCGCTCGCGCTTTGCTTGCGTAGCGTCGCTGTGCCCAGCGTCTCTAATCATGCAAGGAGGGAGACGCACGCATCACGTTCCATTCTGACCGAGCCCGTCTCAGTGGGCATAGGTGTTCGAGGAACACACTTTGGAATTGACAAAGTGTCCGTGAAGTTAAACGCTGCAACGCGGATGGCGCCTGCACGATGCGCAGAGTGCGATAATCGAACGCATGCGAAACGGAGGCAGATTGGTCTCTCGTCTCGCTGCGATTTAAGGTAAGAAATTAAGCGAAAATAAGTGGCAGGTGGTAACATGAAAATCTTGGCATGTATGTCATCTAACATGCCATTTACATGCCACGGTCATGGTGCGCTTGCGTCCGGTTCGCTAGCTTGATATAGACCAAAATTTGTATTGCGCGACGTGACTGTATGACGAACACAAATGACAGGTCCTAACATGTAAATAATGACATGCATATTATTTACAGCATGATTTGCTCCTTGCTGGCTGCTTCGCATCATATCGATTCCCACACTGCGTGGGATCTGCCGGCTTTTTTTCTTCTAGCGTTCTCTTGCGGTGAGAACCACAACCTCGAACAAGTCAAATTAAGCAAGCTCTCATTTTTTGCAAGCAAACTTTACATACACTACTTTATGATATCATTAACCGAAACATGCTAGCAAAGTAATTTACACAATGACATCTACTCATACGTATGGGAGGCGACACACCTGAACGAGCAGCTCAATTTACAACAAAATGGCGGCCAATTTTGGGTACTTCGTCGTTCTCGCATTTTAAGCAGCAAACTTGGCGGGATGCAACGTCACAAAACGTCATTTTGACGCGACAAAGAGTGAGGCTCTGTGACGCAACGAGCAACATCCTATCATGTTACAGACATGGCGGCTCTTCATCAAGCGAGCAGTAGTTTCGACAAACCGCAACTTGACCGTACGCACACATTAGTACCATATTTCGGTTTCGTTATTCAGTCCAAACCTTTGTTTATACATGGTAGAGCACGGCGAAACAATACTTAGTAAAAAATTAACTATTTTTTTATCACGTTACGTCATCGCGAGTTCCGGTGTCGTACGCTATTGCAGCGCCACAAGACGAACGACCTTGCGTGACCAATCAAATCAGGCAACATGGCGGAATTTGACAGTGTCCAGAATAGCACCCAAGAGTTGGTTGGTTGGTTGGTTCCTCCGTATTCTCCACTTTCTCTGCTCCGCTGTCTTCCGAGCTCCTCGCGCAAGCAGCCGAGCCGCATTGCCATTCTTGCCTGTCAGAACAGCTAGGATGGATGTTCACCAACACCCTCATGAAAGCTAGTGCGATAAGTGACAGAAATACATAGAACGTGGTCATGCCACACTATCAATTAAATTGAACGTTATAAGCTGAAAACGAAATTACACCTAGTAATCATGTCAGTATAATAATGGTACCTGTACATTATGGTAACATAGTGGCAACAGAATGATAAATTTGCCTACCGGCACATGAGATGGTTGGCGAGTTTTGAAGGCTGTCAAAAAGCACTGTTAAAAAAAACTTCCCCATCTCCCGCGTAAGGGAACCATGTATGGATGCGAAGCAGCAGGAAATGTCGCCGCTCCCGATTCGCGGCAGCGGCCCGGGCGCTCATTTCGGCGCTGCACAGGCGAGAGAATGAGGCGCGCTCCGTCATTTTTATACCGCGGAACTACCGTGGCGCCCCCAGCGGAGTATTCAGCTTTCGCACCAGCTGTTGAGGACTCCTAGAGGAGAGAACGAGGGGACGCGCATGCGCTGTGGGGGTGGCGGACGCGGTAGCCGCTCAGTAGAGTAGAGGATTCCTACAGCAGAGAAATGGGTTGAGCGTAGGAGAGAAGGGGGAGAGGACGCGCATGCGCTGTGGGACGCGGGCGCCGCTCCGTAGAGTACACAATTCCTAGAGTAGAGAAAGGGGTGAGCGTAGGAGAAGAGAGATAGGGGGGAGGGGACGCGGGGACCGCTCCGTACAGTAGAGGATTCCTAGAGGAGAGAAAGGGGGGTGAGCTTAGGAGAGGAGAAAGGGGGCAGGGGACGCTCTTGCGCTGTGGGGGGTGTGGGACACGGGGGCCGCTCCGTGGAGTAGAGGATTCCTAGGGGGAGAGAAAGGGGGAGACGCGCATGCGCTGTGGGACGCGGGAAGGAGGGACGGACGGAGGGCGGCTTCGCGGTGACGTGTCATGTCAAGTCTGACGTCACGGGAAGATTGCAACTCGCTACATACTAGCAACAGCTGTCAGCTAGGTGCCAGTCGCACGCGGTTCAGATAAACAACGAGTGAATAGTCGTCCAGAAACTCTGACAGGGATTTCTGCGATTTATGCCGCATGCAGGACGCAGATTTCGCAAACCGAGTGAACTGTGTTGACTTGTCGTGATAATGTCCATTGCAGTAGGGCTAGCTTGCGGATACTGGGCGACGAAGACATTAAAATTAAAGTCAAATATTTGATTCGTGTTGTCTGACTCCGGCGTGTGGAGAGCGTTGATAGTTCACACCATGGAAACGAGAAATGTCCCTTTAGGGGTGCCTCAAAATCGAGTACTCCTTTAAATAAGACAAACCTGTATGTGGATTACCACGTGCGCGGTAAACCCATGCTTTAACCACAGCGGCTCGCTGGGCCTGCTCTAGAGGAAGCCAGCTGGTCGCCAGCTGGCTTCCTGCAGAGTGAGATCGGCAAGTCGAATCTCCCACGACCACGTTCACATTTCTGGTGGATTGGCTACGAGGACTTAAAGGAGTCGCCCTTTATCATGCGCACCCACCTCATTTCGATGTTAGGTAGCATGATGCCGACGCGATTTTCGTAGGTGTGAATGTCGGCGCTCATGAAAAACGCCACGCCGAAGCCGTGGAGGACATGTATGTAAATAAATACCTTCGAAACGATAAAAGTTTTTACTGGAAAATAAAAAATCCTGGTCACAAGAAACGCTCAGAATTTTTTACAGACGCTGCCTGTTTACAGAACACATACAGTCAGCGCACATTGTGCGTGGTCTCCGCGATGGCGTATACCCAAACTGGCTTCTAGAGCAGAATGCAGGCAAGCAGGCATTCGCGAACAGTGTTACGGAATGGGCGCCTCCATTCCATTCCAATTCCATTCCGGGGACTCAGAACTTGCTGCAATTCCATTCCTTTCAATTCCTCGGAATGAAAAAACATAGCCCATTCCCACTCTGGGAATGGCCGGGCAGTTGAATTCCATTCCTGTAATTCCTCAACGTAGGAAATATATCTTGATAGCTTTATCGAGTTAAGAATGAACGCCCCATAAAGCTGATGTCATCAGAGGCATTAAGAACTGCAGAAGTACGCAAAACACGTTACCAAGGTCGAGGGACAGTAGCTTGGTGACATATCTCGTGTTGTACAACCACCCTACTCATTCCCATAGGGGCAGTCCTTCCGCTACCTATAGTATTTGCATGGTCAGCATGTTAGAACGAATGGCGATGTTCTAATATTGTTTAAGCTTAAATGTGTTATTGCTAAAATGACGACAGCGTGTTTTTGTGCTGACAAAAGAAGTGTTTAAGAAGACTAAGCAGTTTTGCCACGCGTCTGGAGCGGTCGTGAATATGGAGAAAACTAAGATTTGGTTTATGGGGAACAAACCCTCTAGATATGCTGGCATTAGTTAGAACAGTGCACCGAAAGACCACTTAGAAGAAAAGACGCTCCTTGAGCGTCTTTTTCTTCTAAGTGGTCTTTGCATCGAATACGGAACACTGGGCCGCACTGCTCGTCAGCACTCAGGCTTGTCAAGCGCGCCTCGCAAGCATGGATGGGGTGATGAGGACTTTCTGTGTTCGCCTGTGCGCAGGTATGCAATGTCTTCCTTGTCGCAAAGGTTATTTACGTGTGCCAGGTATTAAACTGCTCGTGCGATAAAGATCAGGCTGTGCATAGAGTATTCGCCACTGTCGTGTGGGGGGTATCATTGGGAACCAAGGCGCAGGAATAATTTGTTTCTCCCATCAGAATCTGCTGGCATAATGCATTTGTTTGTACACTAACTTGTGCCTTGGTTTCTCTTTTACACATTGGCAGATCGTTTACACAGTGGCAGTTCCGGACGACGGATACCAAAGGCATAGAACCGCGGTTACGCGAAGAATATAGACAAACTTCGGAGCAACACAGTCTATATAAGGACAGAATTGTAGAAGGCGCGTTGCTTATAAATGTACCCTGCTTGTAATCAGCCAAGGTATTTTAAAAAATACTGCTTTATTGTTAAATTATAGGCTCTGACTTACTGATGTGTGAAGTTTGAAAAACAGCGCGTAGATGAAAACTTGCTCTATTTTCGGAAAAAGACATAATTCCATTCCCATTTCATTCCATGCAAAAGGCGCTTAATTCCATTCCCATTCCATTCCTCCAAGCGTTGTCCCCATTCAATTCCCATTCCATTCGGGGGGTCACGAAAATGTGGAATGATTCCGGAGTCATTCCAATTCCGGAGTTGCAACTCCGCAACACTGCTCGCGAAGTATGTGACCTATGCTCTTACATTAGGCTGCCTCTATAAAATAAGTGGAGCATACCAGGATGAAGCCTCAAGTCCGAGACCGCGCGGCCGCAGCACATGCATGGCCACAATCTGTACACAGTCAACCACAATTAACTGCACACGATCAACCGCTGTTGCGTGATCGCTGTTGAAGCTGTTCCAAAATTATTGAGTTTCAACGTCAAGGACTTCAGCACTTACGGAGATTTGTACATGTAATCAGGAAGACATTTATTTTTTGTTCTGAATTCCTGGATGTTTCAGTATCATCGTTTTTCAGGCGGCGGTACCCTGAATGCTTATCGGTCTCTTCAGCTCGCCATTTCCCGCTGCTTCTTTTACAGCGAAAGCTGTTATGAGATCACAAGGGCCGTTTTTGGCCGTAGTTGTCCGCCGCCGCCGCCGGTGTCCGTAACCACTATGACGCGAGATAAGAAAAAAAAACTAACTACATGACAAAAATCGCATTTCCACGAAGTGAATCACGACGAGTGCGCGAAGCACTGGGGATCGTTACCGTAAATCACCCGTGGCATTGCCCACTGGCGCATGTAAATGAGTGACAACGCGTGTATACAGTATATACAATGTGTTTTTGCGGTTGAGCCGCCGCTTCCCACGTCCTCAACACCGGGGTAGCAGCTTGTTGCCGGCGTTGCCGTTTTCCCTTTCGCGGCGAGAGTGCGTTCACGATCGTTTTCATCCATGGCAGAAACAGAATGTGTGGTTTGGAACGCGCTTATTCTTCATCGTCATCAGCGTCATCGTCATCGTTATGACGTATAGTGGGTAGATTTCATGTGCTGTGCCGCGATGGCAGAAAGAGAATGTGTGGTCCGGAACGCGCTTATTCTTCATCGTCTTCAGCGTCATCGTCATGGCGTATAATGGTTACCGTGCATGCGTTGTGCCGTGATGGCAGTGTCATCATCATCGGACTAGCGTGGCTACACCGGTGCACACCGGGGGAGTGACGTACAAGGCTCGACCTTAACCCATTAAGGCCCGCGGAAGAACTACTGGTCCGATTTGATTGACATTTTGCATATTTATCTAACCGCAATAGACAACCACACGTGCAAATTTTCATAGAGCTACGTATATTTCTTCAGGAGTTATAATACTGTACTATAAAAAGTACGCTGGGCCTTCGAGATAGCAATCGGAGAGGTGACTTGATGCAAGAATGGCGAATACGCTGGGCCCTTGCCAAATGAATAATAAAGTTATCTTGGCCCATGCAACTTAGTCAATGACCAGTGCTTCATGAAAAGCGTAACGTCACGCTTTTGGCGACACCATTTTGGTGCATTGTGGCAAAATTCAACTGTTTTGCCAGCTTCTTGTGAAAATGTCCGCATGGATAGAGGATGATAGCAAGTACAGTGGACGCTGGAGATCTTTGATACTTATGTTCGGTACAACAAGGCGCATTCAGTGTTTTGCTATTATGCGACTAAAGGACTATAGTCAACGATTAGAGGGTCTGCTAAAACCTCCAGTGTGGTTGCAGACCCTTTATGCGTTGTCTGCGGCTATTTTGATCATCTCGGTAAATAGGGGCTAGTACCACTTTTTCTCAGGAATGAAAATTTTCTAGTCATTCGCAGCTTGATCGTAGAGCTCAATCCCCCTCATGGCATTGTTACTGCGGATGAAGAACAAGGACAGTGGCACTACGTTTTTTTTTTCTTTTCAATGAATGGCCACCATGATAGAAAGCATAGTGACTCAACTGTGTAGTACTTTGTCAGCATAGAAACTATGCTGTTCTCTGCCATTTTCGAAACAAAGCTGCTTTCCTGAGTCACAACAGAAGTTATCTTACCAACATTCCTATCGTTCCATGTTTTTTTATCGTTAGCAGCGAGCATCCATTCAACCGTCGTCATTCCCCTCCTCCTCCTTAGTTCCCGTGTTAGGGTCAGAATCAACAATTAAAACATGAAGATGCTCTCGTATATTCACAGCGACATCTTTCGTAGCCTCGTGAGTCTGAGGTAACAGAAAAAAAACGGCATTCATAACGAAAAAAACCTCTTCAATCTATGATACAAAGCACAACAAGAGTTACATGTATGCTCCCACGAAGTCCCACTGTACTAAATAAAGTACAGCAACATTTGATTACTCCTCACAGCAAAACTATGAACTCTATAGGCTTCTCGCGCTTTCCAAGGATTGAATTGTTCTTGCTGAAGCAGAAGCAGTCCGTTTTTTCAACATATAAAATATGAAACTTCAAATTAATTTTAAAAAAGTAGTAGTGACCACGTGCGTTTAACAGGCTCTCATTTTCCTAAATTTTGACGACTCATAAAACATAAAAAAAATATAACCGAGTCAACATTCCAAACTAGGATTATCTTGCTGCAACCTTTGACATCAAAAATTCTAACGATCGAGATCAGAATATTCTGTTTTGTATTTTCTATTCCCGAAAAAGGAAGTGTACTTTTTAAAGTACAGTGGGTCCTAATGGGTTAAGGAGCTTCGCCCCTAAAACGCCTATGACAGAAGGAGAATCAAACCCTGGCCCTCTGCGTGGCAGCCCAGCACTGTACCGCTGAGCTACGCAGGTGCCTGAAACTGCGTTGCAACCTAACCCTATGCAGGCTTCATGTCGGGTAAGGAATCGCGTTAGCATGTGTTGTAAAGCGTTTTAGAACAGTAAAGTAATAAGTAGGCTTCACACAATGCGAATTGCGTAACGAGTGGGTCGTTCAAAGTACCAACATTTTACAAAAACCTCAGGCATAATTCTTTATCGTCGTCAGCCACAGCATCAACAAAGTGCACATAATGCGTCACAAGTGTGTAGCGGGTACCGTGCTTTTCCGAAGAATAACGAATAATGGCACAGTGGACGCTTCCCCACTGGACAAAAATTATGATTACTTATTGCTTAGTGGGTACCATGCAAATGTGTTTGTAGTAGTTGCCCCAAGAGTGTTTACAAAAGGCTCTAGAAGGCCGCTCTTCCAGCTTTCGCTGTGTCTGTGCTGCGCGTTTCGCGCAGGCCTGGCGTTTTTTCTTAATCCAGCACACTTATTGGTTGGGGCTAAGTCAAGCATGAGCCTTTTTTTTAATGATTCCTTCGTCTCCAGTTACATCCTATGGTGACCTTGCCAGTATATATAACACCAAAACGTCCACAGACCAAATACTGCAGGCTTCCCGCCTCTGGTTGAAGGAGAAGAAGACGGCGAGGCGAAACACGTGGATTAATGCAGAAGCGAAAGTGAACAAATATCACATAGCAACATTCGCTGTACTTGTTCTCCAAACGACGGCTGTATACAAGGACCCGCACGAGTTAGGTATCGCAGTAAAAAAGAGCGAAGTTATTACAGCAAGTAGCATGTAGCTTTAGAGTGGTGTAAAACAAGGTGTATATACTGTATTTGAAATTTTTTACACGTAAAGTTCTTTGGCGAGTTCGACAGCAGTTTTGGTGGCAAAATCTGCCCTAGCGCAAGTGGCAGGGCATCTTTTCTAGAACAATATACGTGGTTCCATAGAAAACAAAGGGGCGTCGAATGGAGTATTAAGGTTTGATACGTGGGCTTTTTGGTACGGGGTCATTTCTTAATCTTCGTTGTAGCGCGGCAAAGGACAAGGACACCAGAAAGAAACGTACGACAACACACAGCGCTAACTTGAAAGAAACGTTTTTGTTTTTTTCGTTTTTCAGCAGTATTTCTAACTCTCACCATCACTTGACACGTATGTATTTAGTTGTGTCACACAAACAGCCAGCAAACCACAAGGCACTTTTCGAATTGACCTAATCAATTCACAATAGCCGGGTATCGCAACTCTTTCTCGATAAGAAGATCGGTGGGTTGCTGACACATGCGTCATCAAATACGGCTATGTTACGTGCTTCTATAATTTTTCGTGTCATCTCGTTTCCTCTGGTGTCCGTGTCCTCTGTCGCGCTAAAATGAAGCTTCATGGAGTGAAATGGTCCTGTGTAGAATGGGATAGCATGATTTTGGGAGTGGATTAGCATAAGTTTCGAGACGATATGGAGTTGAGCAACGTGTGCGGCCAGCTTACGGGAGAAAAACGTCATTAGCCAACCAACGCGCGCGCCTTGTCTGAGTGAGTGCTTCCTGCTAAATACCGCACATCACACCCCAACGCCGAAGAAGAAATGTTCCCAGCACTTATAACGAAATCCTTAACCATTATAAGCTGGGGCGTAAGACTTACCCGAGAGCGCATAAGAACCTTTCAAAACGCGAGGAAGTTATGTGGAGAAAGCTACAAACAGGGGTATTTCCAAACCCACAATTGTTGAGCAAGTGGCATCCCTCGGTGTATAGCCCTCGGTGTAGGCATTGCGATGGTAGAGCGGACTTAGTCCACATGGTTTGGAGCTGTCCTAACTTTGATGAGCCAGACAGATGCAGAGAGTCCTGGGAGTCCCTGCTACTCAACGATGAGGAACATGCTCAACGGCAAGTCATCGGTCTCGCCCTGACCGCCGCCACGTCCCAAGGGATCCCGGTCGACGGTTAGGGAGGATGAGTGTGGGTTTAGGCTGACGCCTCTACCCCGTCATCTATTTGACGGGTGCCAATAAAGTTACTTCTCTCTCCCCCGCGAAAGTGCTGGCTGCACACGCTTGTTGCTGCTTATGGATGTTTACCAGTTTTAAGAAAAACATGACAATGGGCTCGTTGGTTAAACATGATCAATGTTTCTTGCGCAAACTTTACGAAAAAAACTGAAGACAGCAATGAAAGACACACAAAACACATGAACGCGAAGTAACAACTGTTCAATACGTAGATGAACACGAAATATATACAGAGACCACACACCTGCGCAGAGCTGCCCAAGCTACCGACGCCCCTGTCCTCGTTTATCAACTCAATTTCCATTTGGCTTAGCGCAATCGATGGCGCGATTTTTACAGTGAATGCTTCGACGACATCTCTTTTTTGATCTGCTTGCTAGACCTGTGCACATTTTGAGTTTTTTCAAAGACAGGACTACACATGCACCTGCTGCTGTGTGTCGCCAGATGACCCGTGCACATATATACCCCATATAGTGAACGGGGGGGGGTGGGGGGGGCGTCGCGGTAGCTCGGTTGGTAGAGCATCGGACGCGTTATTCGAAGGTCGCAGGTTCGGTCCCTGCCTGCGGCAAGTTATCTTTTTGTCCACTTTTCTTTCTTCACATTTATATTGCATTTACAACTAATAACATCCCCTATACTTTCCTTGGCATTATTGTCTGTTAGTTTTAATTAATATTGCGTCTAACAAAGAAAAACGAGCCGGGTTTCGGCACCAAATGTTAAGAACGAGGACCCGTGGTCCTAGGTCAGGAAAGCGTATTTGCTTCATAAGGGCTAGCTCCGAATCCCACCTTCGTTCTCTTCCCTCCTTTCCTTTCGACTCTCGCGCCTCCCCCCAAGCCCATGATGCCCCACTTCTTTATTTTCAGCAATGGCTACTGGCGGCGCTGACTGACGCTCCCACGTTTAAATGCACATATATACCCCACAAAGTGTACGGAGGTATAGCCGCCGCGGTAGCTCAGTTGGTAGAGCATAGGACAGGCTATTCAAAGGTCGCACGCTCGGCCCCTGCCCGCACCAAGTTATTTTTTGTCCACTTTTCTTTCTTCACATTTACATTACATTTACTACTGATAACATCCCCCCATACTTTCCTTGGCATCGTTGTCTGTTAGTTCTATTAATATTGTGGCCATGCAATTGAGGTATTTAAGGAAAATAAAATAAAGTGAAGTGAAAGTGAAGTGACGTGCAACAGCTGCTGATACACCACGCAGAGAAGTGTGCGAGAGAGAACAACACATCAAACAAAGCGACGAAGAAGCAAGTCATTTTGTTCTCTGTATTGTAGTTATTCGTCAACTAAAGTTGAAATATACAACTTCGGCCTTCCGCCAAAACCTGAACTTCAATACAACGACTCTAATGGGGCATTATACACTGAAGTAGGGGTGTTTTACACCAACTGTTGCATCGTGAAAGATTAACTGGGAGGCTGGCGATCCGTGACTAATATCGTTAAGTGTATTAACACGACAGCGTTAAAGAGCTTGTTTCGCAGAAATTCCCGCGTCGGTTTCGGTGTTGGCGTGGGCGTTGTTGGTTGTGAGAGAAAAATCATCTTGTCTGTGACCGAAAAATTGAGAAAGATGCAAATAAAATAAATAATAAAAATTTCCGGGCCCCAGTGAGGGTCGAATCCAGGCCATCTGCGTGGCAAGCAGGTGTTCTACCACAGAGCCACGATATTTGTTAGATCAGCTTTGGAAAACAACACTATATGAATGCCATGTAGTGGAAGGAGCCTCCAGTTAAGGCATCATATATTGCGTGGCAGGAGCGTAGAATCGCGCCAGGTGTCAAAAGACCTGAATTGAGCAACGACTGGGTGTTTCAAAGGCCCACCCATTACAAAGCGCTCAGACATATTTAATCATCATCAGCAGCAGAACCATCAACAAAGTGAACAGCTGGGTAGGGTTCGCGTGTTGCCCTACGGACGCGTAATGAGCCTTTCGCTGATTCGCAAATAAAATAATAATGGCGTAGTGGGCACTTAACAACTGCACTTGCACTAGGCATTCAATGATACTTTCGTTTCCTTGGCGCACGGTTGAGGCATGCACCGAGAACCGAAGCAGGTTAGCAGTTCAGAAGGCGATGCGCACGAGGCCCGATCACGCTATCGCGACCTACTCTTGAAGTCGAACCTCAAGCGTCCTCCCATTTTTCAGTGCTTCATTGCGTGAAAGCCATCCCGAAAGAAGGAACTCTTATTTTTTATGCACAAGCAATCACAGTTTTTTTTAATGCTCACGCACGATACGGGCACCAAAGTATGCCTGAATGACTCCCAGTATACTTCACCCTATGCTATTGGGACCAAGAATTACGATTATATCACATGGCACAGCATTCTTGTTTCAACTCGGAGGTTTCCGACACTGTCCCATTCAAACGTGAAATCTTTGGTGGTTCCTTGAAGGACATCACAGATGAAAAAGCCCGTCCTATCAATTGAGAAAAAATTAAGAGACAATTTATTTATTTATTTATTTTTACACACTGGATCCCCCTGAGCTATTGCACGAGTGGGATTACAGGGCCCACATCAAGTGTAGACGAAAAAGTCACGACATGGCATTTGAACATTTGAGATCCAGTTTGAAATGTTAAAAATTTAGTTTTTGAGAGCTGCGAGAAGAGGAAAGACCAGCGAACTTAATAATTTGTCTGAACAATCGAGGCGCCACGACTTGGAGAATGCATAAACTTTAAGCACTCAGTGCGGCGACGTGTTGACAGAGGGTTGAAGTTAAGACTAGAAAGGCCGGGGGGAAGGCGGGAAATATATGTCATATCTGCAGCATATACATATAAAACAAACGAGTTTAGACTGTACAGACTCAATCTTGTGAATATCATTTTTTCTGAGAAGTGTTTCATACTATACACGCGTATTTCGGAATTGGCCGAATCAGTGTTTTATCTGTCTATAGTTTGGTATCTTCGGGGGCCACTGGGAGTGTCCATTGTTGCGACCCGGGGTGTCACAGCTCGAGATACAGGTCGTGGTATCCCGCAGCTGGCCCCAGCCGTTGCGACCGGCCTTTGCAGGCACCGGAGACCCGGGAGGAAGATGCCGAGGCAGCATGAAGAGGCTGAAGGGAAACTGTACAGAGGTTTAATTACATTATTTACAAGGCGAGCATTTCGCTCTACATCACGAAGACTTCGCTACATCGTGACGATCTCGTCGAAGGCCCGTGTCGAAGCTCTCCGAATCCTCTGAATACTTCGAATCCTCTGAGGCATCTCTATGGAGCCCACGGGGGCTCATTATAAAGAGTCACTTTTCCCCAGATCCCTAGATGGGGGAACATGTCCAAAATGCGCTGTCCAATCGCACGACACACGCCACTTCCGACGGTGCCGCCCACAGCCGCCCAGGTCCACGTGCCCGACAGGGGCGTTGCCACAGCATTGCACCAGTGGCACCAAGGTGGTGGCGTGAGAAGGCTGCAGGATGAGGGGTCCCATGCTCGCACTACGTGACGCATCAAAGGTCCGCCGCTCGACACGCAATTAGCAGGACGGGTTGTAATCCGCAGCGACGCCGCCGTCTCTTCAAAGAGTATGTCGCGACCGAAAGTCATTGTGGTCGTCTAGTCGAACACCTTGCGCGTCGGACTGCATGGCGCCTCACTTCCCGGCTCGGAAGGACAATACACGCGTTTGAACGTCTGTCAGCGGGCCAGCAGCCCCTCGGAGACTTCTTCGTAGAACAGGGAACGTCGCTCCTCCGCGGGCCCAGGCGCCGGTCATAACAGCTCGTCCGCCGGCGGGAGACTCGACCTGAGGGTGACCAGCTGAACAGGTTGCCCGAAGCGTCGATTTGAATTTGCGTCCTCCGGTCCCTTGCCGATGACGCCCAACCATGGACTCTCCCGCTCGTTCCTCGTTGCTGTCTTCCTGGGAATACGCATACATACACACAACCACAGGCACAGGAGAGCGCCCTGCCCGCGCTGAGACACATCGAGTCCAAAATTAATCATGTAAAAACAATCTGCCGTAAATAGTAACCTAAAACACAAAGCAGCAATCGAAGCGTTTCTCTGAGCTTTCGCCGAAGCTCCCAATCTCAAAACGAGAATTAGCTTCCTCTTAAACTGCTTTCAAGAAAAACAACTCCCCAGTGATGTGCCCTTCGTGGCATACTTGTGTGCCAGCGTCAGTATTCCGCTGTAATTCAACCAGGCCTCATACTCGTGAACGAAAGCCTTTTGCTTCACGCTATCTTTTGGCCCCAAAATTTTGTGCCGCCAAAGCCAGTCGTCAAGTTCCCTCGAGTAGACGAAAATATACCTGTCGTGCTGCATCAGTATCAGGACCACCACTCACATTTCACGTCTGCAATCGCGCGTACTAGTGCTACTGCGCGGATGAACCACTAACACTGCTTTGCGGTCACAATTCTTACAACATACACATAAACTCACGAACTAACTCTTCCTACTCGCGTCCACACCGGACACATGCGAATAAAAGTAAACAAACAAAGAAAAAACTTTCGCATGAACCCTGAAAAACTCACAAGGAACATCCTTGCTTCTTCGCGCTCACTCATAATGAACTCCTAACGTCGCTCTTATTAATGTACTTGTACGACATACCCTGACCCTGACGCACGCTCCGATGCGTGTCGTTATGCAACCGCACAACGCCTACCTTTACAAGAAAACATACAACGCTTAAGAAATAATCAAATCCTAAAACTGGTTACCTAAACACTATCTGTAGCCGAGAAACCAAAACAAAACGTTCGAAAACCAACATAAACAATCAAAACACAAGTTCAAAGCAAAAAACAAACAAATCCGCCAACGTCATTTCCTCGAAAGCTTACGGGTGTCACTCCTTTTTGAGGCGTACTCGCGGCGGTCGCGCCCTGTGGGCCTTTCTTATTGAACGGGGAATGCAGCAATGGCGGAACCCATTCGCTTCGCCGCCGAGCCCCACTAAGCTCTTTGCTGGAGACCAGCGTTGTTGTCCTCGCCGAGTTACTTCTTGCGAGCCACCGACCTTGCACTCCCGCGCCTCCTCAAACGTACCGTGGATAGAACGACGGGAGGCTGACTGACCCCTTCCTTCTGTCTGCATTTTCACCCAAGGCGCTTTTCTTTTGCTTTTCGTCCGGCGGCTCGGACGCATGCAAAACAACTTTGACGACGATGACAAACGCCTCATTCTGCCCACTACTCTCAAACTTTCAGAGCCCTTCTTCAAACGTACTGTGCTCTTTGTCGCCTTCCTGGCTTTACGATGCCGCTTCCGCCTACGCCTCTTCTTGGGGCGCATCTTTGAGCCTTCCGCTCGCATCTCTGGCTCATGAACCCTCTCACAACCTTCGTTAGCTGTCTCGTCCGCGCAGTCTGAATGATTCACGAACAAATCATCTTTAACCTCATTCTCCAAACTGGCGGACAGCTTAACACGATTAGGAACAATGCAGCTGCTTTCCTTTGAACAATCTAGCTCGCAATCCTGGGAGCTATCTACAACTGCACTGTTATCCTCACTCTTTCCTTTCGCTACATCTGAACTTTCTCCGGTGTTCCTGACAAGCGGGTCGAAACCTGGGACACCACATGCAGGATCCACCGTTGCGATACAGTCACTGGACCCTAGCTCATCTGCCTGGGAGCTGTCCACAACTGCACTACTCTGTACTTCAGTACACTCTGCCGACGTAACTAAGGTCGTCTTGCCTAGCGAGTCGAATCCTGGGACATCGCGTGCAAAACCCACCGTCGGGAAAACCTTACTTTGTGTCTGTGCCAGATGGTCTACAACTATCTTAGTTGTTTCACTAGAATTCCACTGGCACAGCACCTCGTCGCTCTTACTCTGGCCTTCGGCGGCCTCCACTCCTAGCGCAGCATCTTTCGCAGCTGACACCTTCGGTTCCCTTATGAACACGCTGCTTTCACATGTGCTGGCCTTCTCTACGGCCCTGAACTGCACCGCACTCAACTGTTCCTCGCACTTCTCGTGCGCTACATTTACAAACTGACTACTCCATTCCTTCGTATATAACCCGCGTTTTAGCCTTTCAAGCTCCTCGTCTAGCGCTTGCATCTCCTTCCTGTGTTTTTCAACCCTCTTTGCTTCCTCTATTTCCATCTCTCTCCATTTCTTCCTACGTTCTTCATCCCTTATCCTCTCTTTCTCTATCTTTTCCTGTTCAATTAAGATTCGATTCCCGAAGTACTCAATGTCCTCCTTGTTATCGCTTCCGGCTATTAACTCACGGATTTGGGATGCAGGGGTATCGTCGTCTATCTCAATGTCGAGCTCCTCACACAATTCTAACAGGCTATCCCTCGTCAATCTCGTCAGATCCATGGCGACTACTTTGCTTTGGCTCAGCTCTGACAAAACGCAAACCCACCAGCGTTTCAATTCTGGGTCTGGAGAAATTGAAGCCTGGCAAATCCCACAGCAGAAACCAAAAGCATAACACACAAGCAGCACCACGTGGACAACCTCCCTCTCTGCCTTTTGCCTGTTTCACCTTCCCCTTCTGCACTCTCGAACATCCAAAAACCTCCCGCAACGTACCCTAAAAAAAAAAAAAAACTCTCCCGCCAAACTCACACCTACTCCTACCGAATTACCTGAGCTATCCTGCTTTTCTTAGCTTGCTGAGATAATCGCCTAGTGCTGCTCTGTGCTGAGATAGCAACCACAATGTCGAGGCAGTTGCTAGTTGTATCTATCTTCTAACGGGTCTAGGCTAAAAGACTCGATACCTCTCAAGCGCAAAGCCAGGCACTCACCCCATACTGTGCGGTCATGGTACGCTGCGTCGGTCCCGCCGAATTCCAGGTCCTAGGGCTTTCGGCTGACCTCCGGTCCACGTCGCCCTTCTTCCATGAGTCTGATCCCACCGTCTGCCATCCAGTTGTTGCGACCCGGGGTGTCACAGCTCGAGACACAGGTCGTGGTATCCCGCTGCTGACCCCGGTCGTTGCGACAGGCCTTTGCAGGCCCCAGAGACCCGGGAGGAAGATGCCGAGGCAGCATGAAGAGGCTGAAGGGGAAACTGAACAGAGGTTTAATTACATTATTTACAAGGCGAGCATTTCGCTCTACATCACGAAGACTTCGCTACATCGTGACGATCTCGTCGAAGGCCCGTGTCAAAGCTCTCCGAATCCTCTGAATACTTCGAATCCTCTGAGGCATCTCTATGGAGCCCACGGGGGCTCATTATAAAGAGTCACTTTTCCCCAGATCCCTAGATGGGGGGAACATGTCCAAAATGCGCTGTCCAATCGCACGACACACGCCACTTCCGACGGTGCCGCCCACAGCCGCCCAGGTCCACGTGCCCGACAGGGGCGTTGCCACAGCATTGCACCAGTGGCACCAAGGTGGTGGCGTGAGAAGGCTGCAGGATGAGGGGTCCCATGCTCGCACTACGTGACGCATCAAAGGTCCGCCGCTCGACACGCAATTAGCAGGACGGGTTGTAATCCGCAGCGACGCCGCCGTCTCTTCAAAGAGTATGTCGCGACCGAAAGTCATTGTGGTCGTCTAGTCGAACACCTTGCGCGTCGGACTGCATGGCGCCTCACTTCCCGGCTCGGAAGGACAATACACGCGTTTGAACGTCTGTCAGCGGGCCAGCAGCCCCTCGGAGACTTCTTCGTAGAACAGGGAACGTCGCTCCTCCGCGGGCCCAGGCGCCGGTCATAACACCATCAAAACCAAGCTTATTGTTTCAATATGTTTCCTCCATGAAAGGTTGTGGGTGACAAGGAGTCCGACCGAGGTATTTATATTCACTTATGTTTAATAGTAGGTAGTTATTGTAACAGTATTAGAAAGGAGGTGTGAGGCGCCTTGTACATGAGAAAGACACTGTTTTGCTGAAATTAATATTCACTTGCCAAATGTCACCAAGCAAAGGTGTAAAATGCGTCATTAGGAACAAGGCGATTTTCCGGAGAATTGATTTCATGATAAAGCACGCAATCATCGGCGTAAAGACGCATAATAACAGTTATGTTCTGTGGTAAGTCGCTAATGTAACGCAAGATGAGGAGAGGGCCGACAACTGGCTCCTGGGGAACACCGGAAGAAACATTAGCAGTATCGGACTCAGAATTTTATAGGTATCATGATGAGAGTGGTCAATGAGGATGCTAACTGTCCAGTCAGCAAGTAAATCATTATTAAGCATGAGGCAAAGTTTCTGTAGTAGTAGGCGAACAATACTGCGAAAAGTCTTCAAACAATAAATAAAAAAAAACGCTTCAACCTGTAAGCCAGGAAATAATGATTTAGCAATGTCATGAGTATTGTTACGGTGCTCAGACCACGACAAAAACCATGTTGACAATTACTAAGTATGTCGTTAGAATCCTAGCCGATCATTACATGTTTACGTATTATATGTTGAAGCATTTTACAAGAGGACGAGCTTAGGAAGCTCGCTCGGTAGTTAATAAATATCTGCTTGTTACGAAAGTTTTATCCAGGTAGAACTTTGCCGCATTGCTACGAGGAAGGAAATGATGACAGGGAATTGTTAAATATAAAAGTAAGGTAACGACATGTCCAACCAGCAAAATGATCAAGAGCGTTGTGTACATTATCAGGGCCACTTGACTTTTTCTCTTCAAAACACGATTGCGTGCCACATTCAGATCATCAATTGACGATGCAATCAAACATTGTAGACGAGGAAGCTCTCAGTTATCTTGTGGAAAAATGGGCTTGAATTATGGGTTAAAGGCGAATGCGATAGCATAAGGATTAATATTAGTTTAAGCGATAATTTAAAAAGCTGTGTTTTCTGTTCCGCTTGGTAATATCGATTGGCAGAACTTTCTCAGATTGGTAATAAGAAGCTGTGGCAATCTCACTCTGTAGTAGAAATGTTTCGCTGACTTCAACTTAACGCGAAATTATTTTTTTGCCTTATTTAAAAAGAGCGACTTTAAGACGTTCACCGCTGTCTTGAGCGTCGCCGCTGACTTACACGTCGCGACAAATCTAACAAGTCTTTTCTTATCCGTGGTTGTGCGAAGGTTTTTTTCTTTGATCTACAATAAGTCCGTTTTCTTCCAGTGATGTTAACGTTTTTCTGTACTTGTAGTTATTGTCAAGCTGTTCGTATTATATTACATAGCATTAGAGGTTTTCCTGCAATGTGAAAGGGTTAATATTTCTTGTTAGTGTATATTGTAGGCCTTTTTGTATGCTTTTTATTAGGGGGCTCAGGCACTACTAAAGTGAATTGATTTTAACTTTTTGCCCTAGCATTCCCGCATTATGATGACGCAAATAAATTTCAACTTCAACTTCAACTGCAACATGAACAAAATAGTGAGGACATCGACGAATAATAGTTTCAAAAATCAACACTAAATCATCAACGTCACCATGAATACTCATCTCTGCAAATTCATCAAAAGAGCCACGCAATAAATAAAACATTGTTGCATTGAGATGCATATATATATATATATATATATATATATATATATCAAAGAAGGAATTGTAAACTTAAGGGCTCGTTTGCTTTGTTAAACATAGTATTAATGAGAACTAACAGACAAAGATGCCAAGGAAAGTATAGGGGAAGCTATTAGAACTAAGTGTAATGTAAATGTGAAGAAATGAAAGTGGACGAAAAGATAACTTGCCACCGGCAGGATCCGAACCTGCGACCTTCGAATAACGCGTCCGATGCTCTACCACTGAGCTACGGTGGCGGTCATCTCCCCGTCCACTTTATGGGGTATATATGTGTACTTAAACGTGGGAGCGTCAGTCAGCGCCGCCTCTTGCCATTACGGCGAGTGTGGAACACTCTTTTTTTTTGCCTGTAGGCGTCACGTAGTACGTGATCTTATTACGAGAGGGCAGCTGACTAGTAATCCCTCGCATACCACCTGAAGGCATCAAGTCTGCCAGAACGAGACCCTCGTTATGAATGAAAGAAGGAATTGTAAACTTAAGGGCTCGTTTGCTTTGTTAAACACAGTATTAATGAGAACTAACAGACAAAGATGCCAAGGAAAGTATAGGGGGAAGCTATTAGAAGTAAATGTAATGTAAATGTGAAGAAATGAAAGTGGACGAAAAGATAACTTGCCACCGGCAGGATCCGAACCTGCGACCTTCGAATAACGCGTCCGATGCTCTACCACTGAGCTACGGTGGCGGTCATCTCCCCCGTCCACTTTATGGGGTATATATGTGTACTTAAACGTGGGAGCGTCAGTCAGCGCCGCCTGTTGCCATTACGGCGAGTGTGGAACACTCTTTTTTTTGCCTGTAGGCGTCACGTAGTACGTGATCTTATTACGAGAGGGCAGCTGACTAGTAATCCCTCGCATACCACCTGAAGGCATCAAGTCTGCCAGAACGAGACCCTCGTTATGAATGAAAGAAGGAATTGTAAACTTAAGGGCTCGTTTGCTTTGTTAAACATAGTATTAATGAGAACTAACAGACAAAGATGCCAAGGAAAGTATAGGGGAAGCTATTAGAAGTAAATGTAATGTAAATGTGAAGAAATGAAAGTGGACGAAAAGATAACTTGCCACCGGCAGGAATCCGAACCTGCGACCTTCGAATAACGCGTCCGATGCTCTACCACTGAGCTACGGTGGCGGTCATCTCCCCGTCCACTTTATGGGGTATATATGTGTACTTAAACGTGGGAGCGTCAGTCAGCGCCGCCTGTTGCCATTACGGCGAGTGTGGAACACTCTTTTTTTTGCCTGTAGGCGTCACGTAGTACGTGACGTGTCTGTTAGTTCTCATATATATATATATATATATATATATATATATATATATATATATATATATATATGTATATATATATATCCTACATAACTAAATTTTCTATTCATAATTTTCTGCAACCAAGTGTATCCACACATGGAATCAATGGTGTGGTACGTATTATTCGGAATTTCTCAAAAAATTGATCTTGCATTATTTTTCGACGTGAATAACCTTAATCTAGCACAACGCATCACTGTGGTAGCACTCATCACTGCCATACGATCACTGCAGCTTTAAAGACTTCATGTTCTTAGGTAGCGACTAAAAAGTTACACACTTCTGCAAGAACTTACACTTGCCGTTCCTTACATGTTGCACAGAATGAGAAGCGTTTTGCTAACTTAAAAAAAAAGCTTCAGTTTAAAAATAAAAGGTTTGGGATACTTGTTCTAGTGCCTGATGGTATATTCTTGAGGAATACTCACACTTGGATGAATGCAGAAAATGGAATAAAGAAAACCAAAAAAAAAACAACACTGAATTACTTTTTGTTGGGAACTTCATTCTTGTAGCACAGTGAACGGCTGCAAGTATTTTTAATAAGTTTGAAGACACGATCTTTATTCCCACACCACTTCCTACACTGGTTAAGGCGTGAGCTACGGTATCTAGCGACCCATATGGACTGGGCTACAGATAGTCCACGCTTTGAGAAACACTTACCGTACGGTGATCCAGGTCAGAGAGCGAATAACTTGTATCAATGCGTTAGGCTCCTAGTTATTGTAGAGGTCCATTTTGGTTGCTGCGATGCGCTGAAACGGGCTCACTTCCTCACCCGCTGCGCGATATCGTGTCGTCGGCAGCTAGGCTTAGAAGCGACATTCACTTCCGGGGCACAGACACTTTGGATAAGGAACATGGGAAACGTGTTCTTTTCTTTTTTTTGCTTACACAGACCGAGCGTTCGGTTAGGTAAGGCTAGATGGCGAGATAACGGTTTGCTATCGTAGCGTTCTTGCACGTCGCCGCACTACATTGTTACTTTGTGGCTTCACGTCCTCTCTTACGGGCTCAATTCACTTTCAACGCTCTCTGCCTCTTCTGTGATACTGCCTAACCAAGACAGTATATAAACTCGGTCAGCCGATGCATTCACCAACCGCCGTAGTCCTGTGTGTGTTCGAACGTGAAGTATGATCACCATGGTAAGCACTAGCAGAACTTAGCTACCATAACTTAATCGTTGTAGGTAATTATATTTCTCTTCGGCGACATGGACCTTACGTGAGAAATGTGTGCACTTACTTCAGCAGTTTTATCTTTAGAAAACTGGTTCCGCATTTCCCATGTTCCTGATATGACCTATCGTGTACTAGGTGTTAAATGGGGCCTCTTCTTTGTCATTCATGAATGGCTAACATATAAGCGCTGCAAAAGCGGGCAACCTAAGCAATATCAAATAGACATTTCGTGACCAAGAATGTTTACAAAAAATACTCGATACTGCATCTTGCAAGTACGTTATATTGTCGCTTGCTCAGCACTGACACTCTGTTATTGCAGAGCTAAGGACATCTGTTTTATGTTATTCGTATTATGGTTATTCATACGTTAATGATGTCTTATGCAAACTCTATTTTGTAATGTAATTTACCTCTGCAAGCAAGTGAATGGCGTCGCTGCACGAAAAAAAATGCAGCGTGGAAACATAGTAGTAATTTAGATACGTCCCTTACAATGCACAAACACGCTGCATGGACGTTAACTAAGTGCGTTCGTATCAGTGCAGGAAACAATGTATATAATTAGACTAATTAAAGAACGATAATGTGGAAAGTTCAGTATTGATTCCTTATAGGCAGTTTTCACGAGCATGAAAACGATAGACGAATAACATAGGAGTCATGTACACGTGTCTTCTACAAGGCTTATCCCCTTGCTGTTCACAAGGCTGCTTTGACGGCGTCAAGACAGCTTTCTCATTAGCATGACTATCGGTTCCTGCAATCGAAGCCCCTTAATTAATTAGCAAGGCGTTTGTGACGGACGGCGTATTAGTTAACTGAATGATCTGGGCAACGGAAATGATTTATTTCACAACCGCTTGCAAGAACATTAAGCAGCATTACGTCATAATTTTGTGGCTTCAATATGAAAGTTATGTATATTTAGTAGGCCTGAAATAGCACTATCCCATGATCATTTTTTTTCAAATCTGCACTGTATATAGTTACATGAATTTGAACAGTTACTGCCCTAATTTCTGAACCATTTCGTGGTGCCTTGACCTTGTGTCTTGTGCCTGTGTTTGCAAGCCCAGCGTTTTAACATTTTTTACCCATACCTTCTTGCAGTGACTTTGGACTTAATACGGTCGCATTGCGCTCGCGCTCGTGAGTTTGAATTTCAAGTTGGACAAGTTTGTATTTACTAAGAAGCACATGTCCCTCTATGAGTCTTGGCGAGGCCGTAGCTTTTGCAGTGCTACACTTTTCTTCCGAGGAGCCTTCAAATATCCCTGAAATAGAAGAGCAATGACCTAATGTTTGTCGCTACGATGTAAGACGATCATGCTGACCTCTAGATTCTTTCGGGTGCCACTATTATTGGCGCTTGGCAGCTAGATTAGGAGTACGTATCTTACAACCGCATATTCTTGATAGGACGCCATTCTTGTCGACTCCTACCGACGAGGTTTTCTTCACTTCGACATCAGACGCGGCCATTCTGAAGACGTTATGGTGACCCCCGCGCTCCTACTTCAAGCGCCAAAGTTCGCCTTCTTCAAGTTGGCCTTTTGCGCTCTCCAAAGTTTGGTTGCATCTAGCCCATAAGTCACGCGGTAAAATCCTGCTAAGTCATCTATGTAGCTTTCGCTCCTGACTTCAGACACTAGTTCCCTTTTGTCGAGAGCCGTATTTCAAGTCAATGTGCATCGGTCCGGGCATGTTGCGACATTAACTGGCATTAGCGTCGCTACATTTATTAGTGCTAATTTAGTATTTAGTCATGACAGCGACATTAATTTGCATTAGGGTTGCTAGCATTATAAAAAGGGCGTCTCAAATTCTAGAAAGAGCTCGGTTTATACTTCGTTTCAGCCATATTGTCAATATAGAAAGATTTCATTATGCGGTCGACAAGCTTACACAGAGAAATACAATAGGAAAGTCATTTTTGTGCTCGCGGTTATATTTAAGCCTTTTTGCCAACCTAGAGATACTGCTGATCATGTAAGCATTCTGTTCACAAAGAGTGCGTCACGCGTATGTCGTATGTTCAGTACTTCTCCATTTTATTTAGCACACTGTATTGTTTCTTGATGTTTATCTTTGCAGGTGAAGCTCTCTGCCTTGCTCCTCGTCCTCGCCGTATACCTGGTCTCCCCAGTGGTGGATGCTGGAGGACTCGGGTACGGTGGCGCAGGCTATGGTGGCCTCGGCTATGGAGGCCTCGGATACGGAGGTGGCGGCTATGGAGGTCTTGGCTACGGAGGCCTTGGTGGCTATGGCGGCGTAGGTGGTCTCGGCCTGGGTGGAGTTGGTGTGGGTGGTCTCGGCGTGGGCGGAGTTGGCGGAGCTGGCGGAGTAGGCGTCGGTGGTGTCGGTGTTGGCAGTAGTGTTGCTCTCCTTAGTGGCGGACCTGCCTTTGCCAAGGCGGTGGCTGGACCAGCTTTTGTTGTCAGAACCGTTCACCACGTCAACAGAGTCAATAATGGAGGAGCCCTCATCGCTCACTCTGGCCTCGGAAGTGGATACGGACGTTACGGCGGTGGCTACGGCGGTGGCTACGGCGGTGGCTACGGTGGCTATGGAGGCTATGGCGGATATGGAGGCTATGGAGGATACGGAGGCTATGGAGGTTACGGCGGTGGATATGGGGGGCTACGGCGGCTATGGCTACAAAGGCTAATTATTTCGTTCACTGACTTACTGTATTCAATGTACACTTCCAATGTAAAAATAAGTTATTTTCACATATGTTTCACCAAAACATCAATAAAGCTTGGTATTTTGCTTAATTATGGTGGCTCGCCGAGTAATTTTGCGGACTGTCACAGCCCTTGATCCCCCAGAACAAGTCATGGCTAATTTAAATATGTTTACTGTGGTGTTCTCCATTTCTCGTTTATGATTATAGTGCACAAAGGATGAATACGTACTTTGTTTGGCTAATATTGTCAATGATTATTTCTGAAGACAGGTAAGACTAAGACATGAAATGCACTATCAGGTGCCTGTTTACTTCGCTTGGGCCATTTCTGGCCCACAAAAGCTCCAGACTGGATATATATATATATATATATATATATATATATATATATATATATATATATATGCACATATATATACATTTGCCGAAATAAGAAAAAATGCGGGACCTTCGTTTAGGGATCACCGATATACTGAAGCAGTGACATCTTTACGTACTTTCTGGATCTGCTATTTGAAGAGCGCAAACTTGAACAGGAAGCTTTTTCCCAATATAACATTCACCAAAATACACATTTACAACAAAGCACTAAACAAGAAGATGCAAAATGTTATCCTGGTTGTCCTTTTTGGATAACGGTTTAGTTTAGTGCAAAATTACACCATCTCCCGCTAAAGGGAACCATGTGTAGATGCGAAGCAGCGGGCGCTAACGCTTACACTGGCGGCGGCGTTGACGCTGGCCTTCATCGCAGCGTTGCGCAGGAGAGAAAACTGGGGAGGCGCAAAGCACGCAGTGATGGAGCGGTGTTTCCTACTAGAACATAGCAATCACTGCTAATGGGCAATGAGAGACAGAAGACTCCGATTGGACACAGAGACCCGCAGTCTGCTTTTAGTGAACGCGCACGCTGCGAATTTTTATTGTTCAACAACGCACAGGAGAAATCTCCCACCGGCACCACCTTGCAGGTCAAGATCCAGTGCCATATATAAGGGGTGGCCAGTGAACGGTTGTACAGCGCGAGCAGTCGGTTTTTTCAATTAAGAAACTCGCTAGCAGACGCTGCCTGCGTCGGCGTCGGGAGGCGAGAGAGGGGCGGAGCGTAGGAGAGGAGAGAGGGGGGGGACGCGCATGCGCAGTGGGAGTGTGGACGCCGCGGGCAGGGATGCCTAGAGAAGTGAGGGGGGGGAGCGTAAGAGGGGAGAGAGGAGGGGAGGCGCATGCGCAGTGAGGGTGTGGTTGCCGCGGGGAGGGATGCGTAGAGGAGAGAGAGGGGGAGAGGAGGTTTTTTTATATTTTTTTAAGGGTTTGCGCATGCGCAGTAAGGGTGGTCCGCCGCACACCACCACCACCACCACCACCGGATTAAGCTTCGCCATAAGATGCTTCACATCTAAAAAAGGCAGTGTTATGGTGCAGGCCCCCAAGCTGCGTTGCATACACCTGACAACTGAACACATGAAGCTTACGAAGTTCACAATGACGCATCCGTTCATTCTGGTGCCTGCCAAGAGTAAAATTAAATGTAACGCGCACAGGATAGGTTATTCAAAGCTATGCTATATTGCCACATTAAAAAGCCTTTGGAATAAGCGGAAACACGAAATTTATGGCAATATGGAAGTGATCACAACCAATGCACTCTTCAAAGAAAAATATTTTATAGCGAAAACGGAGAGAAATCAACGATGGCGAGCTGTCGTGGACCACTCAAGTAGCCTCTTTCTTGCAGTCGAGAGGAGTAGCTTTCTTGCACACCTGGTATTTTACTACGCGGGCCACGGTCAAATAATTTGCAAATATTCTCGCCAAGGGAAGCTATACAGTACATCTAATGGCGGTCGAAGTGCAGTGTCCTGTCTTTAAGGTACTACATTACTCTGAATTTTGAGCAAATGAAATGAAGGCCCAGGTACTGCGAGTCATATCTACCATAACAACGCAACCCTCTGCGCAATACCGTTCAGTACAATCTCATACTCTAGTGCACCAAAACGTAGGAGTATCCTACGGCCCCGAGTACCGTCGCAGGTGTCTGACACAGGCAACAGTGACGTATTAGTGTCTTCGGAGCTTTGGCGCACTGCAGATATATGGCGATTTCTGCGTTGTATTCGACTCTGTCAATCGGAAGCATAGTGTCAAGCATTTTTATCGCGCTCGTTGTGTAAAGCCTCCTCAAAGCCGCAGTCTGCGTTGTTTGTTCTATTGCCGAGTTCTAGGCAAAGGTTACCCATCGGAATTACCGCCCCACGTTTGCGCTCGACTGCCACACACATGGCTTACATGACACCTAGGGTCTTGCAATAGCTTTGTTGCTAGCTTCCTTAGTTGATGGTGTCTTGCGTCATTGGCAGTCCCGACACGTATTGATATTGTATAGCGCTTGTCTGGGCGACGAGAAAACCGGAGAGCGTGCGACCCCAAGAGAAAAAAATAAAGACGGCGCATGACTGTGGCGCGTGAAGCCAATGGCTCGGGTTTTCTGCTGGCGTCGATTATTGTTCAGCCATCTCTTTCCTTCGCTCCTGTGGCATAAGCCTACAATATCGAAAGATGCGTCAGCGGGGAGGTGGTGCCCCAGGCACGCTGTCCTATCCATCCCCCCTCCGCCGCAGCAGGAGCATCCAGACAAGCCGTTGGAGCTGGACAACCTCAGCAGACGGCGGACACCGGTGTGCGAGCCCCACCAGCAGGCGTTGCAAAAATCCATGACAGGCTGCGGGGACATCTTCTGATGCGGGGGCGTCTCCTGACGGAACGGTCTGTCTCGGACATGCCCCGCTCGGCCGCGGCTGCCTGTGTCATTTTAACGACTGGGACCAGCATCCGGTGCAGCCTTCCTTTCCACGCCAGCTCTTCTGCAGCTGCGTTGGCTGGCCTTCACATGGCAGCCGACTACCTCGCTGCTAAAATACCCCAGCAGCTAGTGACGATCCACTGCGACTCACGGCCAGCCCTGCAAGCGCTGCGGCAGCCAGACCGAGCCGAGATCACTGCAGGCGCTGCTGCACGACAAGCTAACCACCATCAGAGCTAGCAGTATACCTCTGTCCTTCCTTTGGCTTCCCTCAGACATTGATATAGCTGGTAACGAGGAGGCCTGCGCCACCGCAAAGGTAGCACATTATGACGACAACCCTGTCACCAACGCGGTAGTCCTGTAGGACTACTCCCGGCACCGACTGCGGCAGCTGCTACCAACACCCCCACTGGAGACTTGCCTGGAGAGACTCTAGAAGTGGCTGCTGCTTCGCCAGCTGACCAACCTCGCCTCACCTGCGGCACGCATGTGTTCCACGGGTCGCTCCTCATCGCACTGCGTGCCACAGATGTGGTGTCGATGAAACGCTGGAGCACATCATTTGCTCCGGCCCTGCTCTGGCCGGTGAACGATGCGAGATGGTGCACCGCTATCGCCAGCTCGGTCTGCCTGCGACAACTGGGGAAGACATCCTCTTTCCCGCAGGGTCCAAAATATTAGCCCTGCGAGCCTTTCTCGACTTTGCATCTCCTGCGGACCTCACCCCCTATAGAAGAACGACTTGACTTCGTGCTGCCGCTTGCACTGACAAGATACTTTCTTGTCATTTTCTCACTCCTTATCGCTATATTCTCGTCATCTTCCTATCATCTTTACTTGCCCTACCCAATCCATAAAGGCGCTGAGCCGTGCCCTAACTAACTCTCTCTCTCAGCGGGAAGGCATGGCCACAAATAATTTTCGTAGATCTTAGAGAGCCTGCTAAAAAGTGTAAGGTGTCAAATGGAAGAATGGTTATGCAGCGCATGCAAGGATCTGGTCTTCTTGTAAGAAATTATTCTAAGGGGAGACTAAATTTTGTCAAAAGAGTGATGAACGTCCTGGCTAAATAGTCTAGAGACAAGGCCAGTCTTTCGTTCAGGTTCTTCGACCAGGCTTCACAAGTTCCCAGTCTGTTAGTCTCTCTTCGGCAAAGTTATTTACTACTATCAGTGTTTCAAGGAACGTGCCTTCATTCTGGTCGTCTTCTGGCGGTAGGTTAGTGGAGGCGTGGGAAAGAATGCCTGCGTAAAAATATCTTCGTTCGGATTTCTACGCGATCAATATATCGAAATCCGGGAGTCCGAGACTCACCGTTATGGACGGCTCGAAGGGTTCTCTAAATTCGCCAGCCTACGCCAGGTGCGATAGTTACTTACAAATTTGAAATGACTGCATCATAGGTAAAGCCGGAATTCCGGCGTAGGGTAAATTGAGACAAGAAGTCTGTTTTGCGCCGTCGTATTAAACTGTTTTCGCTTTTCAGAGCAACCGGCTACCGCAAGATATTAGGCTACACGTTTACTTCCACCCAGTGAGCCCTGCATCGAGTTCCACGCCGCTTGCGTGGGTGTAGATTTCGGTGTCAGCATCACCGACGTGTACACTCGTAGCTTTTAACTGCAGACGTCCTTTTTTAGTTGTGAAAGGTTTTCTTAAGCATAATCTGCCGCTTTAACAAATCCCTCACATTTTCCAAGAGCAGTGAGATGTACGCCACGCTCCCAGATAGAGCTTTGAGAAATAGCCTACAGTAGAAACAAATGCCAAGAAGTATGAAAAGTGCCTTATTTACGACGCTTTTCTGGATCATTGAGAGCCTTCCGCAGTTAGAGGAGGACTCCATACTTGCTTATGACGTAGCCGCTGTATTAGAATTCCTTCTATAAGGTGGAAGGAAAGAAGTGAAACTTTAAGGGCTTGTTTTTCTTTGTTAGACACAATATTCAATCAATCAATCAATCAATCAATCTTTATTTAAAGTTCTTATTAGTACATGAAAATACACAACACTGGTTAGACCCATAGCCACTGGCTAGTAGGGGGTCTAATTAAACATGCATTTAAAGGAACAGGTTGTTTAAACAAAGCAGATGTAAAAAAGTACACAATAATGTTTAAAAAAAAGATGGAGCAAGACATAAAAATGAAACATATTTATGACAGGGCAATTGCAGTACCGTGCAACATGTTATATGAATGCAACATTGTATGTATACACTACATCAAACATAAATACATAGAGGTACAAAAACAATGTCAAGTATGATATATAATCAATGTGTAATGAAGCAGAGACTGCAGCAAAAGTATGTGCTAGTGGATCTGTTCATTTTTCTGAAGAGAATGTTTTTTTAGCTCACAGGAAAATCTTTTGCTTTCTTTTATTTGATACGGTATATCATTCCAGATTTTGACACCGGCAAATTGTAGTAATCTTTTTCCATAAGTATTGTTAGTAGGTGGAAGATTGAAATTGTGTAGTGTGGCACGTCTGGTAAGGCGTGCCACACTACACTTTAATAAGAACTAACAGACAATGGTACCAAGGAAAGTATAGGGGATGTTATTGGAAGTAGTTGTAATGTATATGTAAACATAGAAAAGTGGACAAAAACATAACTTGCCGCTGGCAGGGACCGAACATACGACCTTCGAATAACGCGCCCGATTCTCTACCAACAGAGCTACAGCGGCGGTCGTCCCCCCGTTTACTATATGAGGTGTATATATGTGCATTTGAACTTAGGCGTGTGAGGCTGCGCCTCCTGTAGCCATGACGGCGAGTGTGGATCACTCTTTTTCTGCCTGTTGGCGTCACGTAACACGTCATCTGATTACGAGCTGGCAGCCGACCAATAATCGCTCGCATACTACCTGAAAGCATCAAGTCTGCCATCAAGTATACATTGAGGTAGTATGTGAGGGATTGTTGGTCACACTCACCGTCATGGTTACTGGCGACGCTGACTGACACTCCCACGTTTAAATGCACATATATACCCCAAAAAGTGGACGGGGGTGATGGCCGCCGCGGTAGCTCAGCTGGTAGGGCATCGGACGCGTTATTCGAAGGTCGAAGGTTCGGTCCCTGCCAGCAGCAAGTTATCTTTTCGTCTACTTTTCTTTCTTCATAGTTTAAATTGCAAGTACTACTAATAAGATCCCCTATACTTTCCTTGCCACCATTGTCTGTTAGTTCTCATTAAAATTGTATAAGTAGGACACTATTCTGGCTTCAGAGTGAGACGTGCGGAATTCGATTTTAGGGATTTGTCAACCCGCACACGGTGACTGTCAAAAATTGTGGCAAAAACGACGACGCCATCCAGACAGTCGAAACGATGGAAATTTTATACTGGTCCGCACTGTTGCATCACCCGTGGTCACGTTCCAAGAAAAGACCGAATGACCGGATCTTGAAATCAAACTGGCCGACTGGCGTTCTGAAGACGGTTTTCTCTCTCTCTACCTCGCCGACATTAATTTGCCATGTGCAAGTTTTTCCATCTACCTGCGAAATAATCCCAGGAGGCATGGTTAATCCGGAGCCCACCCCTATTGAGCCACTCGCTAATCTTCTCTGCAGTATTAAAGACCAATACACTGATACAATAAAATGAATTACTTTAAACGTCCTTGCTGCCAAAAAAGCTGCGCGTAGCTTGCACTAGTGGCGCAAGGCTGAAAGCACGGCGGAGCTGATCGTGTGGCGTGACCGAGCGGGCGTGAGCAGTGTAGAGGTCAGGAGGGAGGAGCCGAGCGCCAGGTGCGCAAGCGCAGTAGCCGTAGCTGGTGGCGGAGTCGCCGTGAAGCTGACGGCGAGCGAATTCGGTCGCAGCTGCGAACATTATGACGCCACGGTGCATGTGCCGTAGCGCGCAGCTGGCGGCGCAGCCGTAGCTGGGTCGGGCGGAGCGAGTGCGAAGCTGTGCCCACCTTCACTGGTGGTTGCCGACGCCAGCGCAGGTGGCGCCATGTTTGAAGTCAAGTGGTTCCCAGGCAAGTCGAGGTGGAACCAGTTTTTCGTGTTCGACCGGCTTAAACGGCTCCGCTGTTGAAATATCCTGCGTCACAGCGTAGATCCAAGGGCGTCATTGATCCGTAGAACAGAGAACACGCTTCCTTTCGTGATTTTCTTTCAGCGGATGATGACTGAATACTGATAAGTGAATGCATCAAACTAAAGTAATGTGCAACAATCCCGGCAGAGAACAGCGATTTCCGATAGGTGGCGAGACACTGAAAGTTGTAAAGGAATACGTCTACTTAGGGCAGGTTGTAACCGCGGAGCCGAACCATGAGAGTGAAATAACTAGAAGAATAAGGATGGGGTGGAGCACATTGGGCAAGCATTTTCGAATCATGAATGCTAGTCTACCTCTATCCCTCAAGAGGAAGGTATATAACAGCTGCATCTTACCGGCACTTACCTACGGAGCAGAAACCTGGAGACTTACAAAGAGGGTTCAACTTAAATTCAGGACGACGCAGCGAGCGATAGAAAGGAAAATGATAGGAAGAGAGCAGAGTAGGTCAGGGAACAAACAGCGGTTAAGGATATCATAGGTGAAAGCAAGTGGCGTAGCCGGGGGGTGGCACAACGGGCCACGTGCCCCCCCCCCCCGAAATTTTTTTTCGCCATGGCATACATAGCGAAAAATGGCCACTTCAAGGAGGTGCCCCCCCCCCCCCCCGAAAAAAATTTCTGGCTACGCCCCTGGGTGAAATCAAGAAGAAGAAATGGACACGGGCCGGGCACGCAGCACGTAGGCAGGATAACCGCAGGTCATTAAGGGTAACTGACTGGATTCCAAGAGAAGGCAGACGCGTTAGGGGGGAGACAGAAAATTAGGTGGGATGATGAGATTAAGATGTTTGCAAGTATAACGTGGCAGCAGAAAGCACAGGACCAGGTTGATTGGCGGAACATGGGAGAGGCCTTTGCCCTGCAGTGGGCTTAGTCAGGCTGATGATGAAGTGAATAGACACGCTCCACTCCGTCCTTCTTCCCGTCACCGCCTAATTACAATGAAATGTCTGATGAAGCTTTCTTCAACTGTAAAAGACGTAGCCAAGGCGCTTGCGGATTTGTAATATCGCGTCGACAGGCAAAACGGTGACCTAAAAAAATGACAGCACTACAGTCATATTAAAAGAAAACGATTACGTGAAGGTTCGCATGTCTGTTCTTACCGAAAAAAAAAATGTTTCCCCGCAAAGGCGCAGCTGTGAATGCGATAGCAACAAATTGCAATGCTATACGAATTAAGGCCTGGCAGAATAACCTCTTTAGATGCAGTCACGCGCAACTGCAAGATGCTTTTGCGGGAGAATAGGACTACTTATACCTTGTATACACGCGGGTTTCGCACAGTTTCTTCGCGTTTAGAGCGCAGCACGCAAGAGGGTACACCAGCCGTCCGTTGATGCCTGCCGAGATAGGACGTGCGCCAGCGATCGCGACCTCGCCCTTATATTCAAAGTTCATAGTTGCTGCGTGAGTGGCCCTCCTCCCCCCTCCCCTGCACCTTTTCTTGCGCGTTCAAGACGTGCGGGGCGTTTCCGTTCTGCTTGAGCAGCACTCGATGGCAGGCCTTACACACGGGGGGAATGTTATCACATGCAGCCTCCGAGCTGCCGGGGATGTGCCAAGCTCGTTTGATCTCTGCTTCAGCCGTGTTCATCGCCCCCCGTTCGCGCGCTTTTGCCCGAGGGTAGAACGTATGATGCGCGGGGGATGTTGTCAATTTGGACTTTACATGAAACATGACGCCGACGACAAAAAATCATCGAGAGTGTCCATATCATTGATATCGCCATAAATTTAGAGCTTTGCGTTACAGAAATCGCAAAATTAAAGGGGCCCTGCAACACTTTTCTAAGTAGCCCATGAAATGGATTCACTAAAGGAGCTTATTGCCTCACGAGTTCACCGCCGCAAAATTTTTTTAGAATCCGTTCAGTACAAGCGCAGTTACAAAAGATTTGTCGCCCATTGCAATTGCATTCTCTCTTCTCTCGTCCCGACGAAAGCGCTGGAAGCTAAGCAGGGAGGGATGGCACAGGGGAGGAAAATCCGTCACGCTCGCCTCATGACCTTTGAGCACTTTTTGTCTTCCTTTTTTCTTCGAATGCGTGCATTATCAGTGCGATCGCGCGCGCACGCGTGGACAAGTCGCGGCCTCCCCATGCGGCCTCAGTTACGACCGAGCGCGCCACGCTCAAATCAGCCAATGGCTGATGTAATGGCTGTTACGAGTGATTTTTTGAGCTTGAAACGTCATTTGTCGAGAGAAGAGACAGCAATTTTTAGCTTACTTTGAGAATTTATTTTGAATTCCAGGCCTGCGTGCTGCGCCATAATATTTGGCTCGCGTGTTCTCGGGAGCCTCAACTACAGATCAGCAGCGTTTTCTGACCATGCTCAAAAAGCGTTGCAGGGCCCCTTTAAGGAATCAGCTTGTTGAAGTCGAAACCAAGAACTTCGAAATTACGGAGGAGAGGACCCGCCTTTGAAATGATTTCAAGGATGTTAAGAAAGAGCTAGTAAACTGGTAGAAGCTCAGTCACAGCAAGATTGCGACGGTGATATGCATTCGCGTGGTTCCTGGCGAAAAGCATTGTCTTAACAATTAAAACCACTGCTCTCTGCCTGGAATCCCAAAATCCAGTATTCAGACACAGTAGTATGTCACTCTGTTCAGGCAAGTGTTAAGGCAAAAAAAAGAAAATAATAAGGCGATAGCCTTCAAGTGCTAAATCAGACGCTGGCCTTGAAAGAGTGCGGCCTGGGGTACAATTACCCCCCAGTGAACTTTGCAAATTTGATAAAAGCGAGATAAAAATTGCGGTTCAAGTAATAAGGTAGCCCAGATATATATATATATATATATATATATATATATATATATATATATATATATATATATATATATATATATATATATATATATATATATACAGGGTGTTTCAAGAAATGTGTCCACTATTTTTAAAAAATCAGGAAAATGCGGTATTTGCTCGCTGTCTTCACAGTTGCTTTTTCTGTAGCAGCAGGCATCTTAAGATGGTTGAAGACATGAATTGGGACAGTATTTAAAAAAGTTAAATTAACTAACTTTTTAATTAGCGGAGTTCGGTGGCTGAGTCTAATGGGTGAATTGAAGTCCTTCTTGCGAAGAACCCATTTCAGCTATGAGATTTCGAAAAAGCGGCCTCTATTAATTACTGTGGCGTAATAAAGTTCAGGCAAATTCAGCGGCAAAACCGAAACCGGAACGCGGAAGAGCGCAATTGCCACATTCGTCTGAGACGTCCACAATGAGTGAACGTCATTATATCAACCATCAATTGACTTCTTGGTGTGAGTGTGTGGGCTGCGCTTGCTGTAGTAGCACGCATGACGCACATACGTTAAAGAACGGGGAAGCACTGCACCTCTGTAACCGTTGTCTTGAACAGTGACGTCATTCTAGTCGTCTGCTTGTTGCGCTCATCGGTGTTTGGGTTTCGGTTTGGCCGCTGAAATTGCCTGAACTTCATTACGCTACAATAATTAATCGAAGCCGCTTTTTCGAAATCTCAAAGCTGAAATGGGTTCTTCGCATGAAGGACTTCAATTATTCCGTTGGACTTAACCACCTCACTCCGCTAATTAAAAAGTTAATTAATTTAACTTTCTTAATTACTGTCCCAAATCATGTCTTCAACCATTTTAAGATGCCTGCTGCTACAGAAAAAGCAACTGTGAAGACAGCGAGCAAATACCGCATTTTATTGATTTTTTAAAAATAGTGGACACATTTCTTGAAACACCCTATATCAGTCATTCCATATCAAGTGTACCAGGTCAATTTTCGACCATCTCCGATCATGCTGAAAAACATCGTGCAGGAATATGTGAACGTTAGAAGTATTCATTGAGGCGTTATATTTCGCAAAAAAAATTGTGTGTTGCCTAGGGGGCGCTTCGAACTTTGGGCGCCCAAGTGAAACTGTGTCGTGCTAAATAATTTACCGTAAAATGAGGTTACTTTGTGACAGATTTCGTACGTTTTCATTCTCTCGCTGAACAATTATCAACATAAAGGCGAATGAATAGTGGCATAACGTTGCTGAAACATTCCCTCACACGATGGTATGTTCTACAAATCCGCATTTTTAATACAAACAGCTACATTCAGGTTAAAAGCTCTCGCAAGGTTGCCCCGTCGTGTGGGGCAACTTTGTGAGACAGTTGTCTTTGGCTGAATATGATTGGGAAAAAAGGGCTGCCGTAACGTTACCCCCATCAAAAGTTTATCTGCGTTATGTAGAATCGCTGTCAGTGCTTTCTTCTGGGCTGTCGTCAAGAGAAGACCTCTTCCTAGGTTGTCTAGCTCTGATACCGGAGGAAGAGCCGCCTTTCTTTCCGGTTGTCGGTTTTCCTGTCTTGCTCGCTTCTTCCACGTCGGCAACCGATATGCTTTTCCCCGCTGGGACATTGAGCATCTTCCT
This sequence comes from Rhipicephalus appendiculatus, assembly GCA_030522465.1. NCBI lineage: Eukaryota > Metazoa > Arthropoda > Arachnida > Ixodida > Ixodidae > Rhipicephalus > Rhipicephalus appendiculatus. Next base: position 67,020 of record JALIZH010014938.1, read on the forward strand.
CCTTTCAACAAAACAACATATAATTTAAATTAAAAAAAGAAAAAAAAACTTCCCCATCTCCCGCTAAAGGGAACCATGTGTGGATGCGAAGCAACGGTTAGATGGTTAGCTTGAGCGGGAGCAACGTCGCCGCTCTCGTTTCGCGGCCCGGGCGCTCATAGCGGCGCTGGACAGGAGAGATAATGAGGCCCACTCCGTCATTTTCATACCGCGGAACTACGGTGGCGCCCCCCAGCTGAGTATGCAGCTGTCGCACCACCTGTCCTGCGCGCCGCTCCGTAGAGGAGAGAACGGGGGGGGAACCGTAGGAGAGGGAGGGGACGCGCATGCGCTGTGGGGGGTGTGGGACGCGGGAGCCGCTCCGTAGAGCAGATGATTCCTAGAGGAGAGAAAGGGGGGTGAGCGTAGGAGAGAGAGAGGGGGGAGGGGGACGCGGATGCGTTGTGGGAGTGCGGGACGCGCGAAGGAGAGACGGACAAAGCCCACGTAAGCACATGCAAGCAAGGTCAAGGAATGGAGTCAACCTGGGCGACAGACACCACCGGTAGTGCGTGTTATTCTTTGCGTGCACCCACCACCTGCCTAGCCATTGCTAAGCAGCCACTCTGTGCTCTCGGCCATGATTCTGGTGACTGTGGTGGTGGTTGACGGCCTTATTGTACTACAGTGTTCTGGTTCGCATAGTTGGTGCTTCCCTACTTCATGAAAGTGACCGGACGCGTGAGGGAGGGACGGGCAAAGCCCCTGCCTTAAGATGCTTCGCATCTAAAACAGAGTGGAGTAACTGTGTGACAATAGCCGTGTCACAAAGTTACCCCGCGAAGTATCAACTTTTCAGTTTCCTTTCTATAAACTTCAACAGACGTGACTTGATCAAATTTATATTACAGTTTATTTTAGCCTACATATTAACAATCACAAGTACATACCTGTTTTCGCTGTTTTTCTCGTGCGGACGGGTCGAGCGCACAAAGTTTACGGTGTTTCAACAATGCGCGCGAAAACACCATTGAACATGTCAGCGTCTAGAGTGGCTCCGGAGCGTGGGAACATTGGCCGGCTGCTGCTAAGTGGCACGGCATGTCTGGCGAGCTTGTTGGGTGGCTTATAGCTTTTCGGCGGCGCCTGGTCGTGGCGCGAGATATAAAGTACTAAAAACCGAGCGCGTGTCACAATGTAACCCCTGCAGTCACAAAGTAACACCATTTTACGGTATATAGTATTACTGGTCTGGGCAATTACTACGAAACAATTTTTTTCCTGAATATTAAAGCGCTGATCTTTCAAGGCTATGATAGTTTTTTCATTTTTGTCTTAACCTTCTTTATTTTTGGCCTTGGCGAAAAAAATTGCAATATGCTTCATGTTTAGCGTATTTTATAAAAAGCACAGATTTTTTTCGTGAGTAATATATTCACATTCTGTGTTTTATGGGTTCCTATAAGAAATGATGAAAATATTTCGGGAGCATATGAAGCAAAATCATTGCCACAGTATTGTGACAAACTTGGAAAAAATAGCATTTTGACTCATTTTGCGGCTTCATTTTCTCAATGTAGCGGTCCAAGTAAAAATACGGCTTATATATTGTTGCCGAGTATGCTTTGTTGGTAAGATATACAGAAAGTTTCAAAAGAGTAGTTTTTGTTTTAAGGGAGAAAAAAAATTTTCGAACTGAACAACTACAAGGTAGTAGGAAGTTTGCCTTTGCCTCGTTCACTGCATAGCACGTCAGCGCAAGATTCCAGCGGGGGCTTTTCGGCAGCGAATAATGCATGTCATGCAAGTGCTTTTCAGTTGTTTTAGTTATACTGTTGTATAGAACGTCAAAAAAGGGCTATAGTGCTAAAATTACGAAACGGTATCTTCCGCCTTTGGACATTCAGAGGGTAGGTTCTATACAACCGCTTCATAGTCTACAATCATAATGTAGTCGATGGCCGGGAAAACAGTATTGGGGCGTTGTGTTTGGCTACTGATAATTAATACATATGATCTTAATAATATTTAACGACATCATTACGGTATAGCTTGCATAAGTTGTTTTTATGGTGTTTCAGGTAGGCCGATACGTGATCGCTTACCACTGCTTTGCATGATGAAATTATGTATCCTAGGTGTACGCGCTAGAGATTATTCGATATCGTGCCCATAAATGACACTTCAGTCACCGTTTCCGGTGGAATTTTAACAGTTTCATATGCCTATTTCTTAATTGTCCGAAGGTGCTGAAAATATTTTAATTAAAAGCCCGTGCAGTAATGGTGACGAGCTTTTAACATTTTCAGCATCCTAGGACCATTAAGAAAAAGGTTCAACCGGAAATCGCAACCGGAAATGGTGACTGAAGTGTCATTTATGGGCACGATATCGAATAATCTCTAACGCGTACACCTACGACGTGGAAAGCGATCACGTATCGGCCTATACCTGAAACACCATAAAAACAACTTAGGCAAGATATACTTTAATGATGTCGTTAAATATTATTAAGATCATATGTATTAATTATCAGTAGCCAAACACAACGCCCCAATACTGTTTTCCCGGCCATCGACTACATTATGATTGTGCCCCTTGGGACTATGAAGCGGTTGTATAGAACCTACCCTCTGAATGTCCAAAGGCGGAAGATACCGTTTCGTAATTTTAGCACTATAGCCCTTTTTGACGTTCTATACAACAGTATAACTAAAATAACTGAAAAGCACTTGCATGACATGCATTATTCGCTGCCGAAAAGCCCCCGCTGGAATCTTGCGCTGACGTGCTATGCAGTGAAGGCGAGGCAAAGGCAAACTTCCTACTACCTTGTAGTTGTTCAGTTCGAAAATTTTTTTTCTTCCTTAAAACAAAAAACTACTCTTTTGAAACTTTCTGTATATCTTACCAACAAAGCATACTCGGCAACAATATATAAGCCGTATTTTAACTTGGACCGCTACACTGAGAAAATGAAGCCGCAAAATGAGTCAAATGCTATTTTTTCCAAGTTTGTCACAATATTGTGGCAACGATTTTGCTTCATATGCTCCCGAAATATTTTCATCATTTCTTATAGGAACCCATAAAACACAGAATGTGAATATATTACTCGCGAAAAATCTGTGCTTTTTATAAAATACGCTAAACATGAAGCATATAGCAATTTTTCATCAAGGCCAAAAATAAAGCAGGTTAAGACAAAAAATGAAGAAACTATCATAGCGTTGAAAGATCAGCGCCTTAATATTCAAGAAAAAATTGTTTCGTAGTAATTGCCTAGACCAGTAATATTATATAAATTATTTAGCACGACACAGTTTCACTTGGGCGCCCAAAGTTCGAAGCGCCCTCTAGGCACTTTTGCGACAAAAATTTCGTCTGTGATATTTAAGGGACAGGGTATGCGAAAACTCGAAAAATATCGATTCTGATTTGTTTTTCCTGAATATGAAAGTATATTGTTTTCACCAGTTTTCATGCATCACCCTTCCTCCTGCGGAATTTCATCAAGCTAAAAAATTGATCTGAAGGCAAGGGCGCCACCATGGGGCACCCATTACGCACGTTGTTTTCGTAGCATCCTTTCATCGTAAATCGACTGCAAGCATCAAAATCCTCTATTTTTAGGTGAAAGCAAAAGGCGTCTGGTAACAAAGTTTAAGGTGTTGGTCCAGACTGCATAAGTCAGACAATGCTGGTATTTAGAAAAAAAGTCAAATGTAAGTTATTTACTTTGACCTCTGTATTCTTAAAACGTCCTTCTTCGGCATGTTGGTGAAGTTCAATTAACAATAACAATAGATAGCGCGTAGATTGTGTCAACGTCGATGTGGCTGTAGAAGACATCGGTTTTATTTGATCGTAAGGAAATGTAGAAAACATTGTCTAGAAGCCTGTACGAGAAGAAAAAGGAAATATTCGATATTTTGTTTCTGGTATAATAATAGGAAGAAAAGACTTAGTACACAAGGTACTGAACAAAATGATACCAAGATCTTGCTGCTACCCTTCTAAGAAACTGCACCCTCTCTCCTTAAGACATGGTGCACCAGCTACAACATGCGAAGGAAGGAAGAAACAGTAGGGAAAGCAAAGGCAGGTATGTTAACCAGTCGAGAAGGACCGGTATGCTAACCTGCACTGGGGGAAATGGATGGGGGAGTTTTAAAGATGGAGAAAGAGAGAGAGGAGGGAGCGCGCACACAGAGTCACACACCTGACAGTCATTATAACGCCATTAGTCTATAACAGCCGGTGCAAGTCTGTTGTCTTCAAGAAGTTGAGCACTAATTTTGTCGTGCGAAAGAGGGGTCGTTATAGCAACGGGCTTTTCGAAGCATTTTGTAATTTTCCGAAAGCCTCAAAATAAAATCGTCTGTAGGCGATGAATGTGGAAAGACATATTTGCCAGCGGCATTACACTCCCGATTGGTTTTCTGGTCCTCAGTTGTTTTGTCTAGTAAACAGAAGTCTCAGGGACGGAGCACTACCTTTCTCCTGATAGCAAACAATTCATACGTTAACGGACTCATACGTTCACATTTTTAGGTCGCGTTCTAATTCCACTCAACGAACATCAATATTTTATGAAAGAGCAATAAGGATTCTGATAACTGGCATCTAAGATTTAATGTTGCGTGAATACAGCTTTCTAAATGCTGCAGAATCACCACTTATGAA